>PVKN010035338.1:0-11653 GCA_004027915.1 Capromys pilorides | reverse complement strand
CCTTAAAAACATATGTGCAAACCCCTTCCGTTATTCTTACTCTTTAATTTTTCATTCTCCTCAAATCCAAATTTAAGTTGCTTCCTTCCTTCGTAAAGTTTCTATTAAGCATCCTTCAATTCTTAATCTTTTTCTAAAATATCCTCTATCTCGTTACACTGAGGGCAAAAGCATGACTCTGCTATCCCAAGAATAAAAAATAAAATGTGTATACTCAATGTGGTTCCTACCTTGTTAGCCATTATCAGACTGCTACTACTGTTCTTAGTTGATCCTTTTCATTTAATTCATTATATTATTTTATAAAAAATGTCAAAACAAGCCTGAGTGTGGTAGTACATACCTGTGATACCAGCTCTTGGGAGGCTGTAAACAGGCAGATCACTATGAGTCCAATCTATCAGTGAGACCCTGAATACTCTGTAGATCCTTCCCTAAAGTACAATAAATAAATAAATAAATAAATAAATAAATAAATAAATAAATAAAGTCAAAACCAAATAATGGGAAAATAACAATAATTAATTTATTGCATATTGAACTAGGAGATAGCTCAGCAGTGTAAGCACCTTCCAGGCAAGCACAAGGACCTGGATTCAATCCCTAGTACTGCATGCAGTGCCACAATTGAAACCTTGGGTGTGGAGACACTCTCCTGCAAACCTAGAATTGGGAAGGCTGAGATAGGAGAATCACTGAGACTGATCTTCATAGTGAGACCCTGAAAAAAATAAATAAATCTATTTTAATGTATTTGGTATAGGGTCTCATGGCATAAACAAGACTCATAGTGATCCTCCTGTTTTCACTATCCTTAGAGCTGGGATTACAGGCATGTGCCACTAAGTCATGACTCGGCCACCGGCTCAGTGCACTCAGTGATGCCATGGCTCCAACCTCAGTCACTGCGCTTACCTAAAGCAGGTACTTAATCTGCTGAGCTATCTCTCTGGCCCAAATTTATTATTTATTTATTTATTTATTTATTTATTTATTTATTTATTTATATTTTTGGAGTACTGGCAATTGAACTTCGGGCCTTGTGCTTGCAAGGCAGGCACTTATGCCAATAAGCCATCTTCCCAGTCCCTAAATAAATGATTTTTAAAAATTTTAAAATACTGATTATTGTTGTTTTCAAAATACTCAGAGCATAATATGTGTATATAAATTATTCTCCAAATGATATTAGCGCAGGAAGAGGAAAAAAAGATAGTAATGTTACTAGTTTCTCTTACTTCGTTGAACAGAATAGATTGCCACTTTTTGATAATCAAATATTTCATTGTCCTTTGCTAATTGAGGAGTTTCTCCTGTCTTTATTTCATATTTTTCTATCAATCTGGTAGACGTAGTTACATGAGTAACTCATCTAACAGTACTGTCCCAGTTTTTTTATCTCATCATTGTTAGTGATCTGGGGAAGCATTTTATTTCTGGTGCAAATTCACTGACTGCTGTATTTTCCTCCAGACCACAAATTAATTCTTTTGTTTTTGTTTTTGTTTGTATTTAGTGCAGGGTCTACAGGGTCTCACTAAGTAGATTGGGCTAATAGTGATTCTTCTATTTTCTGTCTCCCACGGCCTGGATTACAGGCAAGTGCCACAATGCTCAGGCTCAGTCTCCATCTCAGTGTGCCTGGTGCCCTGGGGGCAGGGCTGGCACAGCACACAGGGATCAAACCCCCACCGCTGCACTCTGCCTAAGCAGGTGCTTTAGTTCACTGAACTTTTTTTTTTTTTTTAGTATTTTTAAATTACTTTTAATAAGAAATAACAATGAGACAGTTTTAAAACACATTAGTAGTACATTCTCAATAATTGATACAATGAATATTGTTGTCCTAGTAGTACTTATTTAGAGCACAGGATGCAGACATGATAATTTTTCTAATCATTATTGATACAGAAATTTCTTCTCATTGAACTAAGAGAAGGTAGTTGTATACATAGAGCACTATTCCATAATAGTAGTGGGTTATTATCAGAACTGGCAATGTCGGAAACTTTTGACTTGAGCCTTTTACAGCTCAGCATACTAATCTAGCTTTATGTTTTATTCTTCATGGTTAAACTTCTCTGTTGAGTGGTTAAGGACAAGTTACAGCGAGACCTGTATTACAAAACATGTAACTTTTATACCTGACAAAGTCAGTCAAATCCCCTCAGGATTTACCTTAAAACCATGCACAATGCTTTGTAGAACTTTTGTCAGTGTCACTCATCTGGATGAGTCACAGCCATTGCTTGATCAGTTTGCTTTCTGTGAAAGCCTGAGAATATTTTCTCTCTAGGTGATTCTCCTTAGGCACACTATACATTGTTGATCTCTTTCCTCTGTGGCCCCATAATCTCCTTGAACAGAAAATTTGAGACACTATTGAGCTATGGGATGTTACAGTATAGGTTCTCTTATGTCCTCAGTCCTCACTGACCTTGAAGGGCTATTTGGCTGGTCCCAAATTAATTTTTTAGTTCCGTCTCTTGTAAGCTTATATTTTCTCCATGATTTCAGTCATTATCTTCAAATTTTTTAGATCCTTAGTCTACAAAACTCCTTCATACTAGTATGTTGGAAAACATATTATTTTCCTCTGCTGTAGTTAACACAGGAGACTTTTTGACTACAAAACTTGTGGAGGTTAGGCCAGGAAGATAGCTCAGTAGAATAAGCACTTGCCTGGCAAGTGCAAGGTCCTAAATTCAATCCCTAATACTGCAAGAAAAAAACGGGGGGGGGGGGATTTCTCATCATTATCAAGCACAGAATCAATTCTGTACCAGGGTCCAGATGAGTGTTCTCTACTTCAAGTCAATAGTGAAAATGTCTACAAGGAGATAGCATCAGATTTCATAGGTTAAGGGTAAGTCCTCAAGACATCTTCCCCACAAATTCACACACTCATTATTTATATCCCTAAATTATGACCTATGCTTCTGATCAACAAGGTGCAAATTGGTATTCTAACCATCTCCATTTTCTATTATCTACAGTGAATCATAGAATTCAGGAATGTACTTATTTTATCAGTTTATTGTTAAAGATATTGCAAAGCATATAAGTGATGTACTGGTTGGGTGATATGGAACAAGGCACAAAACTTCCGTACTTCCAGGCACAACACACTTTGAGTGTTCAGCTAACCTAACACTCTCCTACTTTTTCCACTTATGTTCAGGCAGATGCCATTGAATACATCATTACCCACCACTGAACAATTTATCCTTAGTGCTTCAGGGATTTTTCTTTTTTTGCCTTTTTGAGACACGGTCTCCCTGTGCAGTACAGTCTGGGCTTGAGCTCACATTTTCAGCCCAGGCTGGTCTCAAACTTACACTGATCCTCCTCCTCAGCCTCCCAAGTTCTGGGATTAGAGGCATGTGCCACCATGCCAGGCTAGTCCTTCAGGATTCTGAGGGAAAGGTTTCAAAATCCCACATTGTAACAACTGGCTTTGTACTTTCAGGTGACCAGTTCCCATTCCTGAAGTTACATAGTGTTAATCAATATCAATTAGCCCAATAACATGTCAAGAGAGACTTTGAGGTCTCCAAGACCTTTAGCAGTGAATGTCAGAACATGGAATTGAAGAATGTGAAAGTTAAATACTAGTGTCAATTAGAATAAGAAATGTCTAGAAGATTGTTTTGGCACATTTCTACCCTGTCTAGATGATGGATTTACTGAGAAAAGAAGATCCATTCTGGGTATAGATGGCATCAACAACTAGGTTTGTAGACTGCATGGAGCAAGAAGAGAAATGAGGAAGATAATCTCACTTCTGCAGTCTTCACCATTGGCTTTGAGTCTACATCCTCAGGCTTCCAGCACAGAATTGTGAGCCTTCCAGCACAATCTCTTCAGCCTTGAAACACTGATCCTTCAGTTTTCTGATACAGACTCATACAGGCCTCTGCAGTGAGCAACGGGTCTTTGATTTTCTACTGTATTTTTTATTTTTTGATTCCTAGTGCAAAGAGGTCATTGTCTTCACTGTTCCAAACTACTTGACTTCCGCAAGATATTGTACAACTACTTGTAAACCACGTCTATGGCACATCAAGGTTCCTCACTACTTCATTTTTTCTAATTTCTGCTTAAGATAGAAAAACAGAAATATTCAAAATTAATCTGATCATGCCATGACAAATTTATAGTATGTGCAATATATTAACACATTTTCACTTTAATGTGATGAATTTTCCTGTTTATCAAGTTTTTGACTATAATAGATATGCACAATCTTTTTTTCACAGTCTTAGCATTCTCCATCTCACCACCACACTCTTCATTCACAGAAAATATTCTTGACATGGAATGACAGATAAAGTCATCAGATTGAACTTTTAAAGAGTTTTCTTTGTAGTGAGAAGACAAAATGATGCAACATTTTTTCCGCCTTAACAATGACAGAAAACTAAATAATTGCCTTTTTTCTCATTGCTGGGATGTCTTAGTTACTTTTACTCATTGCTGGGACAAATACGTGGCACTCAAAATGAAGGAAGGAAAGGTTTATATAGCTCACAGTTGCTGGAGGTTTCAGTCCCTATTCAGCTGGCCCAAGGCTGAGTAGAACAGAACAGAGGGCATCCAGTTCATGGCGGCAGAACAACCAGGGGAGCAGAGAGCAACAGCCCTTTAAAAAGTCTCTTTGTGCTCAGTCACTCTGACGTGGGCCCATTGTGCCCTAGGGTAGAACCAATCATACCCCAGGATGGGCCCCTGATCCTGCTCTAGCAGGGAGCCAATCATATCCTAGGCAGGCCCAAGTCATGCTCCAGGGAGGAACAAATTGTACCCCATCAGTACTAAAACACATAATCCCAGTGGATCATGACTCATGTCTCAAACTCTAGAAGTCCCTGCCCCATGATTGCATGAGGCTTTGGGGGGCAACTAGACATAAACCATAACATGGGACAAAATACCTAATATTCAAAATTTAATAAAGGAAATGTTTATTTAGCTCACAGTAGTAGTTTCAGTATATAATCATCTGGCTGGCTCTCAGTAAGAGTAAAATGGCTGAAGATCAACCAATTATGGCTATGGAAGACATCAAAGTTAACAAGAGAAAAAGAGAAGAAAGCAAGCCTCTTTTTTTCCTTTATGCTATAGGCAGGCCACCTGTCCTTGAGTGAGCATAGCATTCACTCCATCTTCATGTATGCATTGTACACAATCTTAAGATATTTACAAAATGAGGGCCCTGGTCCTCTGCTAAGTCATTTTTTTTAAAACTAGAAGTTTAAAAAAAGTTTAGAAAACTTTTCAAGTTGACACAAACAATTCTTACAATGGTAAAGGCATGTCCTCTCTACCTTAAGATGTAGAACTGCTAATTTCCTTAGTTAAACTTGCCAATTTCTCAAGCATAGAAAGATACCAACCATTGCAATCCAATTCTTGTCGAATTGGCATACAGATTTCTTTAAACCTGTTTCCAGGTACAAGGATATGCTTAGTCTTGTCATTTCACAACTTGGATATTATAATGCAGATTTAACAGTCTTTGAGAACCAACATTAAGTCTATCAACATTAATTATATTAGAACTATAACATTCACCCCTAATAACCTCTTGCACAGGATGAGGATGTTTAAAAACTAAGAATTCTGGCTTTCTGCTGAATCACTTGATTAAACTTCTAAAACCTTTATGCAGAGACATTTAGACCATGTCTAAAAGCTGCTATTTTAGTTACTTTTTACTCACTGTTGGAACAAAATACTTGACAATGAAAATTAAGGAAGGGAAGCTTTATTGAATTCACAGTTTATGGAGGTTTCAGTCTATACTCTGCTGGCTCCCAGGAAGAGTGGCACATGGCAGAGAACAGCAGCTGATGACAGCAGAAAACAGCAAAGAGCAAAGGGAAGGGCAGCAGATGAGGCTTCTAGCTGGCTGCTCTCCCCTCCTTATGTTATAAACCAGCTCTTCAGACTGAGGGTGTAGAATTTATATAGTGTCCATGCCCTCTTCATACACAGGACGAGGATATTTACAAACTAAGAATTCTGGCTCTCTACTGAGTCACTTAATTAAAGTTTTAAACTTCTGAAGTTAACACAATATATCAACCAGCACAGTTGCCAAAGTCTCAACAGTTTTAGCCCTGCTAAAGTCCAAATCCAAAATCTCCTCTGAGATTTAAGCTAAACTCTTAGCTGCAAGGACTTCTACAAATGAAAAGTTAGACACATCCAACATTCAATGGCAGAAGATGAACATTTTCATTCCAAAAGTTGCAAACAGGGAATACAAAAATTGGGCCAAGCACAAATCCAAAATCCAGCAGGGTGAACATTAAGTTCTGTAGTTCCATGTACAACATTGTAAGGAAACTGATATGTTGTGAGCTCCAAAGGGCTTGAATGGCTCCATCCCTACGACACCTCCCTTCATTGGAGCTCTGACCTCTTATGCCCATTTTGATCCCTGCTTGCAGCTTTCCTTAGATGATCCACATTCCTGACCTGGCAAAGCTTCTCAGGTCTCCACTGCATCTTTGGCTTTACACTTCCCTCTCGGGGTCACACTGCCTGCCTCCAAGACATTCTGAAATCAGAGTGGAAGCCTTCTTAACTCTAAAACTCTTGCAATCTACATGTACCTAAAAGCAGCACCACATCAATAATGCTAAGGACTGCTGCCAGTTGGAGCAGTACAGGTTTTCCTGTTTCTTGGTTGTAGGAGTCAAGTGCCTGAAATGCTGGGCATGTGGAATTTAATTCTAATGAACAAATTTTATATGCTGCCGTCATTCTGGAACACGGTGGGACCACTATCATTCTATGTTTTATGTTTTAAAGAGAGTATAAATTAGAATGAAAACAGAAAAAATTACAAGAGATACAGAATTTCACTTAACAAAGTAATGTGAATTTCACAGTATTTGTTGTAATACATGGTGTTGTCTTCTAATTAGTTATTCGTATTACGAGATATATGCACATAAATTTGGAAGAAGAAAGAAAAAAGAAAGTTAAGAAATTAAGAAGAGTAAAAGAGGTGTCATCCAGATATCTCAGTGACTTAAGGGCCTGTTTAGGCAAGCTCTGGTGACTGTATTTGATCCCTTTGGGCACTCTGAGATAGCAACTGCGACTAGGCATAGTGAAGTATGCTTATATTCCCAATGCTTGAGAGGCTGAAAACAGGAGAATCATTATGAGTCTGATCTGTGTGGTGAGACCCCCTGGACCTTGAACTAAATGCATTTTTTAGAAAGAGAAAAAAATTACAAACAATTGAAAAAAAGAAGACAAGACAAATTAAATATTATCTGTTCCTTTCCATAGACCAGTAGCAATGCACAGTACAGCTGTCCAAATTACATACATAGATAAATCTCTTTTCCCCACTCCCTCTTTCATCCTTCTCTTCAATTCAGTAACTCTTTCCTTACGAATAATTCATTCCCTTTTCCCAGTATCTATTGTGCCCTTCAGATTCCATTTTTCTTTTTCAAGTGGATTTTACGATAAAGAGACAATACTTTGTTTGCATATACAGGTCTGATTTATTTCACTTAGAACATGATATTCTATGCCTTTCTTCTCAAAGCAAATATTTTCAGTTTTGCAGTTTTGAGATTGCAAAAGATGAAGAGTTGCTATTTCTTATAATGCCTTCAGACCATCTTTTATTTTCTCCTGTTCCTTCTCCATAACCAAGTCTCAGCTTCATATTTGTAAGTCCACAACTTTACTGGAGCTTCCTTTCTTACTAAACTCATGACATGTTAAGTCATCCTTGCTCTTGATTCTCATTATAGAGCTCGCTGAAATCTCCCAACAGCAGCCATCCCTCAGCCTCAATATTCAACTGCCTTGAAATTTATCTGCCAGATTAATTAGTCTGCCTCCCTTAATTTCAGTCTCTCTTAAAAATGTCTGGACATGAGAAAAATGTGGCCAAATTTTCTTGGCAAGCCATAACTCATATTGTCTGGAATCCAACAATCAATGTAGTCCTTTTTCACAGCACAAACATCCCTAGCTTGGTGCTTACCAGCAGAATTTGTATTAGTCTTCTGGTCTTCCAAACTCTGACCAGAATCTCCAATACAGTACAGCTTCGGGTATTCCAGTGTTACTCCTTCAGGCAACATCTCTGAACCTTTCTAAACTCTTTCAAAAATCCATTTCCAAAGGCTTTTGCACCACATAATCAGGTATAGTCACAGCATGACCCTACTTCTGTAGAACTGAATTCTCTTCCAGTTACATACCTCTCATTGCTGGGACAAAATACTCAGCACCCAAAGATAATAAAAAGAAAGATTTATGTGCTTTACAGTCTCTGGAGTTTTCAGTTTGTAATCAACTGGCTCCAAGTCAAGGTAAGATGGCCAAGAAGCAATCATTCATGGCCATGGAGGGCTGAAAATGCAACAGTAGCAAAAACTGAGGGAAGCAAGCCTTGTTTCCTCCCTTATACTATATGCAACCTAGCACCTCTCCCTCTTGATGGGTTTAGCACTCACTCCATTCCATGCCCTGCTCTTGCATAGTCTCAGGAAATGAGGCCTCAGCCCCTGATGAGTCACTTAGTTAAACTTCTAAACTCTCAAAGTTACGCAAAGAACAATATCATACAGTGGGAAGGGCATATGGTCTACATCTTAACGTGTAGGACTGCTGAGTTACTTAGTTAAGCTTCTAGACTTCTCAAGTTGATAGATTGTATCCACCATTACAGAGATCTATGAAATTACCTTTAGTTGAGCCCACTAGGTAGAAAATTTCAGAAGATAATCAGCAGCACTTAATCTCAAAGAGACAAACTTATTTACAAAGGCTTAGATAACAATTTCTGCTTTATGTTTGATGGACCATTGGTGAAAATCCATTAACGCTGATAAAAAGAAGTTTCCAGTCTCACAAAATTGATAGAAGAAATATCTGTTGAACATAAAGACTTCGTAAAACTTAAACATATTAGATGGCAGTGACTTGTCACCATAATTTTAAAGTAAAAGTCCTAATTCCATGAATCTTGACAAACCAATGATGGTTACTTATTGGAGTGTGCTAAGTAGAGGGAAGAGCAATGGGAAGGGCAACGAAAGGCTGCCACGGCGATTGTAAATAAAAGTGGCTAAACCATGAAACCTAAACTGGGTGCAGTAGAAACACATGTGAAAAGTAAAACTAAAATTAAAAAATAATTCAAATTTTGATTTTGACGATGTTTAAGGGAGGGGCATATAGCTCAACCACACAGAGCCTACCTGGAAAGCACAAGGTCTTGAGTTTGATTCATAGCACACACACACACACACACACACACACACACACACACACACACACAATGAGGAATTTTAGGTTTCTATATTTACATAAAACAAGTTAGAGCAAATACAATTTTTTATTAATTGATATGATATGGTATATCTAGAAAAGGATCATTTGATCGAGAAGATTTAGTAGACTTAGAGGTCTATGAACCTGGTAAGGAAATTTAAAACTACAGTTTGAATAAAACTCAAATAGAATTGAAAGATAAGTTTGTAAAACTAAAAGTGTATTTTGAGACTTTACTATTCTTGCTTGAACAGTGACAAAACACTTACTGAAAAACTCAATAATTAAAGACAGAAAGATAGCAACAGTTCAGACCAATTTAACCTAAGCAGAATGTACATGCTTTTTAAAAGGTGAGCATATTAATAGCCACCCAGGTAAACTCTATTGTTTCATAAATTGAATGTCTATAAAGTTTAAATAATCAGGTATTACACAAAGTTTAATGTTAAACCAAATAGAACTAAACCATAAGTCAGTGTCATACAAATCTTTAGAATATGTCAAATAATTGAATTGGCCCACTTTTTTTTTTCTTTTTTTTTGTATTTTAGGGAAGGTTCTACAGGGTGTTCAGGGTCTCACTACTAGACTGGACTCATAGTTATCCACCTGTGTACAGCCTCCCAAGAGCTGGTATTACAGGCGTGTGCCACCATGCCTAGTCTCAGTTGCTATCTCAGCGTGCCCCAGAGGCATGGCCAGCATGGCAGGCCTGGGGATCAAACCCTCAGCCCTTGGGCCTGCTTGCAGGCATTTTAATTTGCTGAGCTCCTTGGCAGGCCCATGGTCCACTTTTGTGGAATAAATATAGATAAAATTTAACATTTATTCATGATTCAACTCCCTAGAACACAATGAATACAAGACAGTCAAGCAATTAAAAAGCCCATGCTTTTGCTCTAAGAGCAGAAAAAATAAAGGGAGGTCTCCTTCAATTTCTTTGTTACATTACATTGAAGACTGTAGACTAAGCAAACAGGTAAAACAGAATCCTGCAGCTTCTTAGCAAAATAATCACAAATGGAGCAGCATTGCTTCCCATTCTTCCTTCTTTCTGTCACAATGAAAGACAGCACAGATCTTGATTTATTCATTTTTGTATCACCAGTATTAATTATACTGCCCAGTACAGAGGTGGACACAATTCAATAAAAATAAACAATTAGCCCACTATTTTGACAATCTTTCCTCTCCTGTTTAAATGTTATATAGTAACATCTGTTTAATTTAAAACATGCTGCTGACATATGTAGCTGACTTCACTGGTCTGTATGTGTGTCTTTGTCTTCTGATACTTTAACTTATTTTTCTGATGGAAAGATATAAGTCAGTGGTACAGAGCATTCCTGGCAAGTACAGAGCCTTGAGTTTGACTCCCAGTAAAATAAATAAATAAATAAACAAACAAACAAACAAATAATAAAAAATCATTGACAAATATTTCTGAATAAAGTTTATCATGTTTACTTTCCTTCAATATGAGAAATACAAAGGTTATACATGCCCTCCACTGGATGACACCTCCACTCCATGCAAATAAACAACTCTAGAAAGGTTTCAGTCTTCTGCCTATGACACCCGAACCCACTGTAACAAGGCTAGATGACCTATCTACCCAAGTTGGTTCTATGTTTTGCTTCCCCTTTGGATGGAGCAGGGGAGTTGGGAATTAACTAGCAAGCTGATCTGCATGAGAAAAAAATAAATCCCCAAATGAATAACATCAATGATTTACTGCAAAGTCCTAGAAATCCAAATAAAGCCCTAAATCCAAAACCATAAGTAAAACATGAAAACCAAGACAGAGATCAATGAAATCCAGACCAAAAGTTATCTATTCGTATATGTTAATTTTTCAGCAGCCAAATAATGTGTATCTATTTTCTAGGTTTGCTCATAATTTGTGAATCTTCTAGTCTTGAAAGCTATTATCTAATTAAATTATTAGATTTTTAGATGTGTTTATATCATTTTTAAACAGTGTTCATTTTAAAAACTTCTAGAAAAACTTGAAAATATTTATTCAACACAATAAGAATTCAGGACCCTTCAGTCATATTTTTAAGCTATGTTATATGCTATGTTCTTTTAAATGACTCATTTTAAAGCAAGTTTTAGTGTTTAATCTGTACATGATTGAATCAAAAGGAGATTTGAGAAATAAAATGTAAGAAATACATAGAAGGCATGCTTCCTTTCCTATATATCATGTAACAAGTTATGTTGAATTATTTTACTAGTTTTTAGTTTCCTGGAGAAAGCATGCTTAACAGCAAAACACTTGACAGAGGGCTGAACACCTGGTTTCTAGTCAAAATTTATTATTTACTCCTAT
>PVKN010035337.1:0-11663 GCA_004027915.1 Capromys pilorides | reverse complement strand
CCCCCCCCCCCCCCCACAATGCCTACTCGAAAAAGGTTTAATTCGCTGAGCTATTTGGCTGGCCTTCATGCATAGTGTTTTGAATTAAATTTTTATTTTTGGTAATGACAATGGTGGAAGGAACCCAGGAGGTCTCTACCACTGAGCCACACACTCCCGCCTGTTTTTTATTTTGAGGCAAGGCTGGTCTCCAGGTGGCCCAGACAAGACCTGAACTTGCAAATTTTCTATCTTCATGCTTCAGCCTCCCAAGTGCTTGTGCTATGTTTTCAAAGTTCGTTTCAGCTTAAGGATGCGCTGTCTCACTGGGCACAAAACATGACAAGGTCTTAATTCTGATACATGGGCTGCTTTCAAACAGAATTCATGGAGGGACGAGCTGTTCCCGTGACGTCTGTCCCTGATTATCTTCTGAGCATTCGTGGTTTCCACTTGGCTCCAGACGTGGTCCCAGAGGTGGAGCCGAAAAAGTCTGAGTTTCTGTAGACAGAGGAGGAAAACAAGCCCCGGCAACCGGGCACCGGAACCTGGACTTACGGGCCTCTTCTGTGTTTCTGTGTAATTACGGCTTGCATCAGTATGCGGCTGCAGTACTTGTGGCTGTAGTCTCCGTGGCTGCACAGGGTTGGCCACGTACCCGGCGCATCTGGCGCCCTTCTTGCCCTCGCCCCCCCACCCCTACCCCTTGGTACCCTTCCCATGGTCCAGGGTCCTGGGCTCCGCTTCCTATCTGCCCCATATGCTGGGTGCCGCAGTGCACAACCCCATCTCCCGGCTGCTCCACCAGGGAGGCGGGGATGTGGGTGGGCGGGGAGGGTTTCCCCGTGCACATATCCAGTGGGGATTGGTGCAAAATCACCTAGAATTTCCTTTTTTTTTTTAAATTTTTAATTTTCAATAGGAAATAACAATATGATAGTTTCAAAACATATTAGTAGTACATATTAGTAGTACATTCATAATAATTGATACATTGAATTTTGTTGTCCCCATAGTAGTTATAAGGAGCACAGTGTATAGACATGATAAATTTTCTAATCTGTATTAGTAGGGGAGAAAGAGAAAAAAAAGAAAGAAGAAAGAAAAAAAAACCAACAACAACAAAAAATTTTTTCTTCTCTTTGTACAAAGAGAGAGTAGTTGTATATATAGTCTAATGTTCCATAATTGTAGTGAGATACCAGTGAAACTGGCAATGTTGGAGGTTGTTGGTATAAGCCTCTTACAGCTCATTATTCTGATCTAGTTCTGCGTTCTATGTCTCGTAATTAAGCTTTTTGTTGGGTGATCGAGGGCAAGTTAAGGCCCGACCTGTATAATAGATCATTCATCTTTTGTATCTTCCAGGGTCAAATCCCCTCAGAATTAACTTTGGAACCATGTACAGTGCTTTGTAGAGCTGTTGCCAGTGTCAGCCATCGGGATGAGTCATGGCCATTGCTTGACCAGTTTGCTCTCTGTGGGAGCCTGAGAGAATGTCCTCTCTCTAGGTGACTCTCTTTAGGCACACTATCCTTCCTTTATCCCTTTCCTCTGAGGTCCCCAAATCTCCTTAAACAGAAAATTTGGGAAACCTCCGGTTATAGGATGATACAGCACAGGTTCTCTTATGTACTGACCTTGAAGGGATAAGGCTAGAATTTCCTCTTATCCACTGCATCCTGAGCACTCTTCAGCTTCAGTAGTGGGTGCAGGCGGTGACAATGAAGTCTTCGGCCTAACTCGCTTGCGTGCGTGCGTGCGTGCGAGCATGCGTGGAGGGGATTCGCAGTCCTGGAACAGGCTTCGCTCTGTTCTGATCTTGTGAGCCAGGGTGATGAGCCACCTGCTGACCACAGAAGGCCGAGTGGAAGGTGGGGCCGAAGGACCTGGAAGAAAGAGAACAGAGCCCTGGGTGGCCAAGCCGGGTGAACCCTGCCCTCGGGGGGCCGAGGCCAGGGGCTGGGGAGATAGCTCCGTGGCACAAGTGCCTGCCAGGCAAGTTCAAGGTCATGAGTTTGAACCTCGGTCCCGCAAAAAAAAAAAAAAAGAAGAAGGCCGAGGCTGGAGACTCCTGAGAGCAAGGCAAGCCTGGCTGCCGAGTCAGACCCTGTATTCCACGAAAAGGAGAGACAAAGAAACAAAATACAGCTCTCGGTGCGTACACAAATGGTTGAAAAACTAAAAAATAAGGGAAGTAAAATAAATAGAAGGCAGGCCAGATAGCTCAGCAGACTAAAGCCCCTGCTTCAGCGCAGCGCAGCGTCTGGGTTCGATCCTCAACACGTAGTGCTGGCCCCGCCCCCAGGCAAGCTGAGACTGCGGTTGACACTGGGTGTGGTGGCACGTGCCTATAATCCCAGCGCTTGGGAAGCTGAAAATAGGAGGATCACTTGGGTCCCTTGTAGACCCTGTACCAAATATATATATGAAATAGAAATAAAAAGATTGGTCTTATAGTTAATACCAGACAACATACAGTGTTCTCTCTTCACTCTTGTTTTCTAAAGCTTACTGGATTTATGTTCAAAATAACCCTTGCATGTGGCTCAGGTGAACCCTCAGATGTGATGTCAGCAAAATAACATGAGCTGCTCTCAGCTGCAGTCACAGCACTTGGGAGGCCGAGGCAGAGAGATGCCAAGTTCGAGCGGAAGCAACCTATGAATTCCAACAGTTTCTGTGTCTGAGCCTTTTGGGTTCATGTACTCCGTCACGTTATATTTTCTAGAATTTCATCCTACCGTACGTCTGTGAGAATAGAATGAAAATGACATAGCCCAGTGTGGTGACAGCCGCTTGCAATCTCAGCGCTTGGAGGCTGAGGCAGGACGGTCTTGAGTTTGAGGCTGGCTGGGGCAGCAGAGACTCAGAGGAAGGGGGGGGGGGTGATGTGCTTAAAAATGTTTCTTAGAATTCATCTCGGGTGGATAAGGAAAATATATTTACACACCATGCCGTAAGGAAACACCTCGAGCCATTTGTAGCGCAGAAATGCATCTTGACGCCATAATGTTAAGTGAATTAGACGCTTAATTCTGCATGGCTTCTCGTACGTGAGGAACCCCAGGTAGAAATAAAGAACAAAAGACAGGTGAAGAGGGGGCAGATCTTCTGCAAGCTGGATGGAAGAGGACCAGGACGAGAGAAGATGGAAACAGGGCACAAGGGGATCAAGGGTGTCGCGCACACACACCGCTCCCCGTGAGTGCTGCTGTCACTCGCTGCAAACGTGCTCCAAGGAGACATTTTTAAAAGACTCTCTCATTGGGCGAGGTTGGCTAACCTGTGATCCCAGCCCCTGGGAGGCCGAGGCAGGAGGGTTCAGAGCTCTGCATCAGCCTGGGCTACCAGCTGCCCTTCTGTGGGCATGAGCCAGGCTAAATGAGCTCCTTCCTTGGGGGCCAAGCGGGACTCACGGAGAGCAGAAATCTAAGGCAGGGACTTCAGAGAGAGAGCGAAGACACGATTTAAATAATTACCAGGAAAGAGAAAAAGGAGGAAAGCTTCAAATCCTTTCAAGGGCATGGGTTTGGCAAAGCTTTAATTGTAAAATATGATTAATGAATGTGACAGAATTTGGAGATCTTAAAAGAACAAATTGTTTACAGTCCCGGGGCGGGCTCCGCTGCCGGCCGGCCGCGGCCGCTGCTGGAACTTTCCCCGCGCTGCTTTCTTAATCTCCAGCCAAGGGGATGTTTCCCACTGCTCTGGGAGCCAGATTAATGACTTTTTAATTTTCACAGGGTCTCCTTTTTCCCTCTTACCTACGGTCTTAGGCACAGATTTATCTAGCAAAGAAATTTAAGTGGAAAGGGGCAGAAGGAGAGGCCGAGTCCGGTTGCCGGTGCGCAGCTCTTGGCTCTGCCGCTGGAGTGCTCCGCCCTCTCCTCTTCACCAGAGCAGAAGCCCCAGGCTCGGGCCTTTTATCTCTGCCGCATCCTGCTTCCATGAGAGAAATAAACACAACAGAAAGAAACCCTCATTATTAAAATCTTCATTTTGAGAACTGACAAAACCCACTTTGAGGAAGTGATAGCTGTCTGGTTGTAGCTCCCTGTTACAAGCTCAGCATAGAGACCTTTGTTTTTGAGACAGCATTTCACTGTGCAGTGCAGGCTGGGCACCACGCTCAGGGGTCTTCCTGCCTTGGCCTCCTGAGGGCTGGGATTATGGGCATGCATGTGCCACTGTGCTTGGCTTTTCATGACTAAATCTTAAACTTTTATTTAGTTATGTTATGGCCGGCTCAGCCTGCCCTAGGGGTGGGGCTAACACAACATGTGGTGCGGGGGATCGAACCACGGTCCCTGTGGTTGCCTAAGCTTGCCTAGACCACTTAAGACCACTGAGCTGTGTTGCCCACTCTAATGACTAAATCTTAACCCAAGACAATGTAGAGCCCAAGCGCGGGTCCTCTCTGCTGGTCTCTGTTTCCTGCTTTTTGGTACCGCTGGCTGCGGAGCCCAGTCTGCCTGTGCCTAATCGGGTCTCCACACCGGGACACACACTGCCTGATGTTAGGGCCGTTCTGTTTCCATTTCTGTATGTTCAGTAAGGCTGTCACGCAGCCGTCCCAACCCGCTGGTCTGCTTGTTCTAGTTCTGATTGCTGAGTTATACAGTCACCTAACATTTTCCAGACAGCGCGGTGGTGAGATCGAGCCATTACCCAGAAGATGTGTGACCTAATTGGACACCAAAATAATAAAACCAACTTGCAGGGCTTGGCTTTTCTCCTGTGATGCCCGAGTTGCTTCCGGATTTCCCAGCTCTCCCATCTGGCTGGCCTCGCAATCAGCTTGTGGGAGGGGAACTCTTCGTGCCTCCGCCTCCCAGCCTTCTTCCTATTTTCCGTTGAGCCAGGGTCTCCCAGCTGCCCAGCTTGGGCTGGAACTTGCAACCTTCCTGCTTCTGCCTCCCCAGCCCTGGCTGACAGGTGCCCACCAAGGTGAACGTGACAATGACCAGGGGCTGGCTGCCCAAGGATGCGGAACTGAGGCTGAGCCGAGGGTGGACAGAGCCTGAGAACAGGACTGGAACCTCTGCCCTGGATGTCCCCTCCCATGTGGAAGAGGACAGCAGAGTCCTCAGTTGAGGCCGCCACCCCTAAGCCGAGGTCCCCTACCTCAGAGGCGAAAGCCAGACACCCTCGTCCGTGCCCGCACACCTGTGCTGCATGGCAGGGATCTTGCGAAGCCTGGTGCCTTTATTTGTTCACCCAGGCTGTGCTGTGCTGTGCCCATGTCATTTGGTTCCTGAGATGGTCTCATGAGGTCACAGGCTGGGCTTGGACCCCCACACTCCTCCTGCCTCAGCCTCTGGAATGCTGAAATGCCCTGGCACGTGCCACGACACTCAGTCCGTGGGCTGATTTTGTGGACGGCACACAGTGTTAAGAGAGACCAAGTTCAGGGCCCTGCACTGGGCACATCTTGGCCCTGTTTACATTGTTTAATTTTGAGACAGCATTGGTTTATCACCCAGCTGGGCTTGAGTTTGTGACCCTCCCGCCTCAGTCTCCAGGGAGCAAGGATCAGCTCCACATGCGAGACAGTAGAGTCACCTGTCCACATGGGGCCTCACCCCTCGTGTCTGGCTCCTGGATCCTCAGGCTCCAATGGCTCCCTCATCACAGAGCCCATCTTGCTCCTGAGAGCTGGGTGTGGTCTTGCCCCCCACATGCTTTAATCCTGCCATGCTGCCCAGGCTGAGCAGAACTGGCCACCTCCTGCCTCTGCCTCCCACTAGCTGGGATGACCGCTTGCACCACAGGCCTGGCTTTGGTCACAGTGTTGTGCCCTCTCCTGGGCATTGGGCATAGAGTGGGCAGGGCCTGTCCAGCTGCCCTGCCCCAGCCTCCTCCCCTCAGGCCCTTGGGTGAGTTTCTTCCCACTTTTTGTCCCCAAAATGCAATGCAGGAAGCACCAGCTGGCCAGGGCACCCCCACTGCAACCTCACAAGGCTGTCCTTGAACTCTGCCCAGTCCTCCTGTCTTGGCCTCTAGACTTCTGGGATTAGGGTGTGAGCCATTTGTGTTCAGGTCCAGCCTGGGCTCCAGAGTGAGTCTGAGGCCAGCCTGAAATACACAGAGACCTTGTCTCAAAAAACAAAAGCAAAAACAAAAAACAGAAAGACCATAACCCTGAGGAGGCCAGCCACACAGAGGCTCAGGAGCAGACAAGCCCCTAGGAGGCCCGTCAGTGGCTCAAGGCATTGAAGTCTGGCTTAGCCAGCTAACCCCATCGCTCTGGGAGGCTGAGGCAGGAGGGTTCAACCTCTAGCCCAGTCCCAGTGAGGGACTTAATGAGAGCCGGTCTCACCGAGGGGCAGAGGCTGCAGGTCCCACCCCGGTGCCTCACCTGGACTGCAGACAGCTGAGGCTCCGACCCGTACCTGGCAAATACACCCAGCACAGCAGGCGCGGGGGCACTGCAGAGCCGGAATGGGAATCACAAGGGCCCCAAGGCTCAGGATCAGACTGGCTGTGAGGTCACTATCCTCGGGGCTGCCCTCCGGCCTGTGTGCACAGCACCCTGCCCGTTCCTCCCTCTGAAGGCCCCAGCCAACAGCTCCGGGTGGGACTGCTCAGGCAGCCAGGGGCAATAGGAGCCAGCCACAGGCCTCACCCAGGAGCAGTGCGCTGAGGGGGATGAGGCAAGAGGGTGCTGTGGGTTCAAGGCCAGCTGCAACTTCTTAGTGGGACCCTACCGCAAAGAAGAAAACTCAACAAATAAACAAATGAAACTTGAAAAAAACAGGCAATTCTGACACTGAAAATTTGATATGAAATTCTGAGTTAAAGCAATGGTCACATAGACAATTGTCCAACAAAAACAGCAGCAAAATCTGCAGAAACGTAAAGGCTTTCTTAAAAAAAAAAAAAAAAAAAAAACTAAAATTTTATTTTTCTTTATATAGCAAAAGTGGTCTTAATTATGGCCTAGTATCACAAATAAAATATAATAAAGGCATCTTTTTAAAAAAATATTAAGCTCAACAGTAGTACTCTTCTCCAAGGGCTAAGAGTCATGCATCCTGAGCTCATCGCTTCGACACAGGGGCTACCGGCAGCGGTCACATCCATGCACTTAGGCATTTACGCCCTATTTGTTCCTTGTCATCTGTGTTCCGCGCCATTTTCCTCTCCATCTTTAGTAGCTCTCAACAGCATGCTACAGAGCCTCTTCGCCTATGATACCGTTAGCACACTTGTACGCTTAGCAGGCAAGACTTTGCCACAGCTTTCTCCTCTCAGGACAGAGAATAAAGCTACATGTTATTGCTGCTCCTTTGTGACCGCACAGAAGGCGCGTTTATTTTATTTTGTGTGTGTGTGGAACTGGGGGTTGAACTCAGGCCCTTGCGCTTGCCAGGCAAGCGCTTATTCTACTAAGCCATCTCCCAGCCCCTTGTGATTCACACAGAACTGTTACTTTTTAACCGATTGGAAATCACCTGCTTAAAGGTTTATTTAAAATAAGGATTTCTGCTATTCACATAACAAGATATTCGGTTAACATTACATGACTGAGAGGGCCTTGAGGTTGTCTTGTTTTTCCAGCAATCATGCACGTGGGGAGAAAGAAACTAAAACAGTAAACTGTTCCCAGGGAGCAGGAAGCAGCGCAGAACGCAGCGCCCACATGGGCCCACAGCTCCCGGTGGCCTCCGCCCTCGGCACAGTCGCAGAACCGATGCAAGGGCGCCGGCCCTGCAGTGGGAGCGTGCAGGCACCGGGAGCATCCTGTGCTAGGGCCGCTTTCCTTCCAACCCGGTCAGGGAAAGCCTAGGAGCTGCCCCCAGGGAGTTCAACATCAGCCTGAGTCATTTCAGGATCAAAAATAAACACAGCCAAGTAAAGGGTTGGGGATGCAGCCATGCGTCAGTGCAGGGTTAGACCGCACGCCCAGCCTATCTGAAGACGCAGCTCGCTGGACCCCCACTCATGACTGAAATCCCTGGGCCCAGCGTGACTTGGGTGCTGTGTGGTGTCCAAATGTTGACACGAATGACCTCCTAAGTCAGAAACCTTCTTGAGGGACTCGCACTGAGCATACCTCCTGGCTTTAGGACAGGCAGGTGTGGTTGGTGGCCTGGAGTTAGTCTCACTCGGCACTTTTCCAAAGTCGGCCTCTCCTTGCAGTTGCGAACCTGGCCTGGCCCTGCATTTCCAGAAGCCTCACGGCTCTGAGAAGCCGGCATCCTCACACTGGGGCGTCCTTGTCCCATATCAGTCAGTCAGTGCAACCCTACTTCCAACCAGATCACAGGTGGATGCCAGTCAGGGCGTGACTCGGTGTTGGCCTGGGGTTTAATGCTTAGCACTGCACAAAAGGTAAGTGGTAGTGTTCCGTTCAACACTGGTATATACCTTATCTTGAATAAATACCCAAGAATGTTTATTATCAGTGGATGCGCTGAAATAGCTAACAATATTATCCTCTTAGACATCCCTAAAGCCCTGGCATCTATAATCCTACCATTCAGGAGGCCGAGGCAGGAGGATTTTGAGTTTGAGGCCAACTTGGGCTCCACAGTGAGTTCAAGGTCTACTCAGAAAAACACCTAAAAAATCACTTCAAGCCTCCCCACAACCAAATATCCCTAAAGATGTAAATTTACCCAAGTCCTTATAGCCCATGGAAATATCTTGGATAATCTTTAGTAGACACAATAGGCAAGACAGGAAAAAAAAAAAAAAAATCACACAAAACATATAGGCAGCATTTCTACTAAATTAAAACTTTATTGTATTGAAGAACACTCCAGAACACACAATCTGATGGACCAGGTCTATGGTACATGCAATGAAGCTGAACATGACAGTGGTTTAACATGGAATGTCAAACGCATTCGTGTTTTTTCCATTATTCAAAACTGTTCTATGCAGCTGAGGTGTGCAAAGGCCAAAGGGAACATCCGATTTTCCCCATTTGTTTGTGACCGAGTTTCAAAAAGGCGCCTGAAAAAGGCGCCTGAAGACACGGGTCGACGTCTTTCACAGACAGTTCAAATAAATTAGTTACATGTGCGCTCCTGAAACATGTTCCAGCTCCCCCTCAATCCCAAGTAAAATCTTAGTGCAAACATCAGAGTTGCTGCCCACCTGAGACTCAGCCTCCGGACGAGGACTCGCTCGGAATTCATGTGTGTTAGGGGGGCCACCGCCGAGGGCCCCAGCTCCTGCAAGCTGTGGGCCACAGCGAGAAACAGCCTCTCTAAGCTTTTCTCCTAAGTCTCTCACATGAATGACTAACGCCTGTTTACAGTACTAAAATCCTATCATTCAAGCATCAATGATTATATTTCGTGAAAAAGGACATCATTTATCTCAGTAATAGCATTATTACTGCTACATTCTAAAAAGAAAATTTTAAAAAAAGAGACAAAAAGAATCAAGATCAACAAAGCGGGTATCCACATCAGGGAAAGCATTTTAGGAAAGTGTGCTTGGCCGCACAGCCGGGATCTCACAATGTAAACACCAGTGGCCCCACACCCCGAGATGCTGCTCCCAAGGAGGCTCAGGCTGGAATGCCCGTGTGCTGTATCTTCAGATCTGTGTTTGTGAGTCTGTGTACCAATACAAGACAAATAAAGCACACGCAGGCATGCACACACACGATCGCTAAATGCCAGGCATGGCTTGTCTCCCTGACACGGACTCGGACACTTGCGAAACGATGCCCGAGCCCATCCAAGCACAGAGCCCCTTGGCACAGTGGCACAGCGGGGACAAGGGGATGCGTGGCTGGCTCAGGTGCGAGCCCCGACAGTTCTTCTTCCATGGGCCTTGTCTGAACTTTTAATTGACATCGATAATAATAGCAATAATAATAACCATAGAGCCCCGCGAGTCTGCAGACTCCTGCAGGGGCGGCCTGGACAGCCCCCTCCAAAGTGCACACACAGCAATGGAATGTTTTAGCAGAGACAGGAGCACAATTGTCTGTCTTTCACAGGAAAGAAATTCAGCTTCTTGGTAAAACAAAAATTTAAAAAAATATATTCAGCCACAACCGTCAGCCACCCTTCCAACGCATGGGCATGCTCAGGGGTGTGGGGGAGAAAAGCCCTTACCTATACCTCACCTATGCAACTCTGAGGAGAGCCAGAGTTCTCAGAACCCACTACGTGAATACCGCCACGTACCTCCTCCCCGCCCCTCCCGCCCGCCCACCCACCTTCCCGTGCCCCCGAGAACCTACAATGCTAGGTCAGTCTGTGTCCCGACCCCCAGGAGGGCCGCCGCTGAGTACCACCTTGGTGGAACAGAAGAACCTAGGCACCTCGCTTCGGGCACCCGCATCTTCTCCACCACTGAGTGGACCTTGCCGCTCAAAGACAGGGTCTAGATCTCCAGGTCGTCAGGCCGGGGTCGGCTGCTGGCCCGGCTGCTGGCCCGGCTGGATGGCCGCTGGTCCACGATGGCCAGGGGCTGGAGTTCATGTCCCGCGGAGATCTTTTTGGAATTCTGGCTGTCGTCGGGGAAGTCGAAGGGCTGGGCGTGGGAGTTGGAGATGGTGCTGCCTGCCTGGCCCATGCGATTCTGCTCAGCACTGTAGTTGGCCCAGTTCTGCTCACTGGCCTGCTTGTTGTAGTTGCGGCAAGAGGAGTTGTTCCTGTCCCCGGTCACCAGCTTGTACCCGGGCGGGGACATGGGCGAGAGCGGTGCGGTGGGTGAGGAGCAGCCATTGAAGTAAGCATACTTGGGGGAGCCGCAGTCCTTAGACGGGCTCAGGGGGCCACCTGGGGGGTAGTAGGGGTCGCTCCTGCCCTTGACTCGGTCCTTGACGCCCTTGAAGAAGACGTAGAAGAGCTCAATGATGTTGAGGGCCAGCGAGACCAGGGACACCACCAGCATGAAGATGATGAAGATGGTCTTCTCGGTGGGGCGCGACAGGAAGCAGTCCACCTGGTGGGGACACGGGTCGCGCTTGCAGGTGTAGACGGCGCTGAGGCTGAAGCCGTAGATGTACCACTGGATGAGCAGGAAGGCCACCTCGAAGACGGACTTGAAGAGGATGCTGATGATGTAGGTGCGCAGCAGGCCGCCGCGCATCTTCACCTTCCCGTGCTCCTCGATGCCGTACTTGAACTTCTTGATCTCGATCTGCTTCAGGTGCATCTCCAGGTTGACGCCTTCCATCTGCTCCTTCTGCGCCTTGAGCTCCTCCTCCTTCTTGTTCAGCTTCTCCTCTTTGCGCATGACGTAGAAGACGTGCGCCAGGTAGAGCAGCGTGGGCACGGACACGAAGATGATCTGCAGCACCCAGAAGCGCACGTGCGAGATGGGGAAGGACTTGTCGTAGCACACGTTCTCGCAGCCGGGCTGCTGCGTGTTGCAGCGGAAGGCCGACTGCTCGTCGCCCCAGGCTGACTCCACCGCCGTGCCCAGCAGCAGGATGCGGAAGATGAACAGCACGGACAGCCATACCTTGCCCCCCGCCGTGGAGTAGGCCTGGACCTTGTCCAGGAGCTTTCCGAGGGCGCTCCAGTCTCCCATGCTGTCTCGGGACCACCTGAGGAAACAAGGACACGACAAGTGTGACAATGGGACACAGGGCCGTATCAGCTGGAGCCCAGACATCCCAGGTGCTGGCCCTCACCACACCCAGATGACCACCAAAATAGTGCAGATTATCTATGACCCTCCTGGATTTCTTCCTTTTTTTTTTTTTT
>PVKN010035336.1:0-11653 GCA_004027915.1 Capromys pilorides | reverse complement strand
AATCAGAAACAGTAGTGTTGGGAGGCCAGAGTCACGGAGAATACAAAGACTGCTTATGAGACTGGCAGGGCCCGGCAGCATCCATTGGCCAGTCTCTTCTTGGACTGATCTGTCCTCTACCCAAGTAGCAATCCACGCCTTCTCATGGTTAGTTAAAGGAATGAATAGGGCCCAAGAGAATAAAAAAGCACAAGATTTGGATGAGACAGAGGGCAGAAAGGATCTAAGGAGCAAGTGAATGGGGAGGGGAAGAAGTTGTCTCAGAGACCAGCTAGGATAGTCTGCATCTTGTAGCTATACAACAAAACCTAAGAACATCCCATTGTTGGGCTTCCCTGAACACTGTCCTTCACTGCGGACGAGCTATGATCCAGCCACTCTCATTCTGTTTCCACTAAGTAACACTTAGCACTGCAGGTAGATGTTTGTATGTCAGCTGGCTGAACCTTCACCTCTTCTACAAGAACAGTGCCCCTGGATTTGTGGTCCAGCAGTGTTGACCTTATATCACACCAGTTATCACATATTTGTTGAGTGAATGAGTGGAACAAGCTTGACATTCGAGAGAAGCAACAGGAACCAAGGAGTATGGCTAGAGGGACACTGATTCTTGGCCCAAAGAAGAAGATGTACATTATGAAGGTGAAGCATCCTATGGGGATGGGGAACTGTAGTATGCTTAAAATAGCAACAATGTGAGGATCTTACTAGGACAGAATAAGGTAATTTTATGATCTGCTTCAAAAAGGTCAACTGTATGTACAATCTGGACAGACCTGTTTTAACCTCATATTCTGAGTAGAAAAAATGTAGGAGAAACACAGACTGTGACATACTGGGCAACAGGAAGTTCAGATTGATGGCTGCAATGTGACCTCCAAAATCTTACATTAGTGTAGGCTGCAGTGATAGGCTTGCTGTGTTCTAGGCTGTCAGAACGTCCTATGGCTTTGTTTGCTGAGATAAATTGGAAGAGAATCAACTTATATTCAGAAGAGTACCCCATAGGACAACAGAAATACTGAAAAGTAGGCTAGTAAAGGACAGTGAAAAGAACCGAGGTTGCTTTTCTTAGAGAAAGAAAGACTCAAAAGAGAAGTGAAAGCTGTCTCCAAACATCTGACGGACTGTCAAGTGGAGGAGGCTTTAGTCTGGTTCTGAATCTCCTTGAGGGGAGAAGCAGGACTAATAGGCAGAGCTTTGGGCAGATATATTTAAGCTCAACCCAAGAGAGGACTTTGGAGCTGTCAGAGTGATGTGGTGAGGGGAGGACTATCTTGGCACTCAGGCAGGCACTTCCAGCTTGCTTGTGTGTAGCAAGGCAGGACACAACACCAGGAGCTGCACTGGGTACCAGCCAGGCTGACGTCGACATCCTTCCCTCATGCTGTGACATAAGATCAACACTGGCCTTCAAGTCAGGGCTGTCACAAGAATCACTAGAGGTGACTTACATGAAAGGGCTACTAAACCTGCAAGTGTTCTACAACCACAAGAGATAGTTGCAATTTTTAATTTTTTTACTTTGGAGAAATTCCATTCTGTTCTGCCTCTGTCTCTACTTACCCCTTAGCTTCATCAATCTTGTACAGGTTTCCAATTTTTAAATGCCAAATTTAATATTACTATGACTACTATTCAGATTTTGGAAATGCTTCATACATAATCCATGGTTCTTCATCTTTTACTAATGAGGCCCTATGTTACTATGCTAATCATGCTCTTGCTCCTATGGAGTAAAAGCCTGGAAGAGCTAGGTTCCTATGTATGACTGAAGGGGCAGAACTCATTAATATTAATAGCATCCTCACAAAAGGTGTTTTTTTTTTTAACTTTATTTACTTATGTTATGGCTGGCTCAGCCTGTCCTGGGTGGGGTTGGCGCAGCATGTGGTGCCCACGGATCAAACCACAGTCCCTGTGGTTGCCTAAGCTTGCCTAAGCAGGTGCTTTAGATCGCTGAGTTATCTTACCGGCCCCACACAAAAGGTTTTTGTGTAGCCAAAATGTCTTCACATTAATAAAGAGTCAATAAACAAATATTAATTAAAATTAATGCATCTGCTCTGATAGTATTTGACTTCAGTCCTTTGTTTCCCGTCAATTTTCAGGCAATGAAAATGCCTGTCATTAGGTGGCAGAACTAGCTTGTTACAAGGCATTATGACCTAGCAAAGTTAACTGCCAGATAAATGAAAGCTTCAGTTCTCTTTTGGTTATTCAAAATATTATTTTTTTCATCAAATTGCAGTATCATGGCTAGTAAGTAACAAAATGACATCATAGAGGTAAACCATTTCCTTTTCCTCTTTTCACCATCATGGGCCATAACAGAATGTCAGAGTAAAGGCAAACCGAGTGAAGAAAACTAGGAAACCAGGATGGGAACAAACTGAATTCAGTGTCTCCTAAAAGTATAGTTTACAGAGTACCAAAGCAACCTCATACCCAAACATATGTTCTCAAGCTGTTTATGTATCCTGTTCTCTGACTGACAGTTGAGACAACATCTGTGAAGAAAAATCTAGGCATACACATTCATGTACTGTGATTACAATTTGCTGAAAATGAGAACTAAGAGAAACCTCTTCAAATTTCTACATAGAACCAGGAGTGGGCAAGAATAAATGGGGGTCCAGATCCTTGGTTAATCTCTTATATGATAAGTCTTGAATGTCCTATGCCATTTTGTGAAAAACTTGTGGCAAAAGAAGACAGTGGGACTTGTCTCCAGTGTATGGCCAGCCTCATATCAATGCTGCCTTAAGAGATAAGATCAGCACTGAAAACTTGGCCATCAGAAGATCTAACAGGGGCCTATGATGTTCATGACTTCTCAGAACATTGAGAAGTTCTGGGAAGGAAACGCACGGTCAGTCAAGTGAAAGGTTTCGATGTGCTTAGTGGTGGCACTGCCACAGACACTGCTTACAGAGGGACATTCTCCTCATGAAGGAGAGGGGGAGCCTCTGGGAAGTGAGCGTCAACTATGATTCCCAATGGCGGGGGTGGGGGGTAGGGGGTGGGGGGAAACATACCTTGATTCCCGTAGGTGGCCTCTATTGCAGACCCATCCCACGAGTCCACTGCACTGTCTACGCTGGGTACTGTGGAGGGGTACATGTCGGACAGCTTGCCAGGCTTCTGTGTTGCAGAGGAGTCCTCCTCCACATCTCCCAGGTCACTCAAGTGGCCAGGGATGGGGAACTTCTTGGGACTGGATGCTGACTGGGCTTTACAAACGGGAAAGCAGGTTAAGTATCAGAGTACACTGAAATAAAAGACACTCCAGTATTTGGTGGCAGGTGGCATTAAAAAACATGCATGTAGATAATAGTGCATTCTTTTAAGGAGGGACCCTCTCTGGCAGTCCTTAACTGGGGTCCTTGACTCACTCACCATCGGTCTGTTTCTTAATTTTCAAGGTGACAGTCTCTCCTGCCATCTGTAACAAATGGATGGCTTCACTCAGAGGCTTCCCTTTCAAGCTGCTGCTGTTGATGGCTAGGATTCGATCTCCTATGTGGATCGCGCCAGTTCTGAAAAGCAAAGCGGGAATAGGAAAGCGGGATCAATTCCCTGATATACTCGATATATTCCTAACAACAAAGACTTGGCAAACATCTCTAGAAGTCACTTCTAGCTTTCTCCTGGGCAATATTATAAAATAACTATATCTGTTGTGAGCTACTTGTTAAGTTCAAATAAAATTGTAAAATTGTTTTAATTAGTTTGGAACATGGACATGGGTACTTTTTGAACTGCAGGTCAATGGAGTCATTTGTAATCCTCTTACGAGTACAGAGGAAGTGAATTCTGGTGACCAAGAAACAGCATGGAATATTTCTTCTTCCTATAGACTTAAAACATTGAGTACAATCAGTACATCACCAGGAGTGAGGCTTAGGATGACAAGGATGTACCCCAGACCCCAGTGCGAGTTCTTCCCTGTTAATGATCATTCCAGGGACTAACAGTGAGGAACACAAGGTCCCATCCACTCTGTGTTCAAATCCTTCTCTGCCACCTGCCAGCCATGTGACCTGGGTATGTTATTTGAACCTCTGGAGGTCAATTTCTCCTCCCTACAATGGGCATAATCATCTCACAGGGAAGTCCCCAGAATTAAAAGGGAGCACATTATAAAGGGCTTGGCATACTGATTGAAATGGGGTTAAAGAAATAAATTAAATTTTGAGTAATGACTTATAGATTTCTACCTTCTCTTCCCATCCAACCTGATCTAGTAAACTGGCATTTGCAGTTCTGATGTTTACTGCACTTTGGTGGGAAACTGCACGAGGAAGGAGTAGGGCCAGAGTTATGATAGCTCAGACGTCTGCCCTGGAGAAAGGTTGTGGAGTCAGAATTCAACGCACCAGCTGGCGGTTGAGCTGGGTTGCTTATA
This sequence comes from Capromys pilorides, assembly GCA_004027915.1. Classification (NCBI taxonomy): domain Eukaryota; kingdom Metazoa; phylum Chordata; class Mammalia; order Rodentia; family Capromyidae; genus Capromys; species Capromys pilorides. Next base: position 7,245 of record PVKN010035336.1, on the reverse strand, counting down.
TCCAGTGAGTAAAGGAATTTATCCAACTCGCAGGGCTGCTGCTGAGTGGCAATAACTCGCTTCTGGGACAATGACAGCTGTGCTGAGGTGTGCAACTGGGCAACAGAGGTGACACAGCAGCACACATATCAGGAGAGAATGCTTAATAAGTCTTCCATTGCATCCATTCTTAAGGACTTTCCCCTCCAATCTCTTCATTCTTTCATAGTCCTAGTTTATGAAAGATCTAGGTTCTATGTCATAAATACCTTACTGAATCTATTAATCTGTCATAAAACACAGATATTTAGGACCAAAGGATATCTGAAGAATATGCTACCCTATGTGTCTCTGCTAATGGCATCATGTCAAATTCTAGCACAGTGACACTTTCTGAGTTGCCTTAGCCCCTTCATCTTTCAGATGATGATACTGGGGAAGGTGAATTTGAAGGTATGAGGTGAGGGTGTTCCTAAGGTGCAGTCAAAAACACAGTGAATGCTGTTGAGTGCCATCAACAGAATGGCAGGCTTGTGAAATCCTTCCAGTGTTTCTTTCCCTACTTTATCCACCAAATCAAGCACCATGAAAGTTCTGGTTCTTCCCCAAGCAAAATAACCAGGAAAAAGAAATGTCCTGAAGTGACTCAGGACATCAATCCAGCCAAGACAGTGCAACCAAAGACACTCAAGAAAGAGGACTCCTAGAATTGCTTCAAAGGGTGGCAAGAATGACAGGACAAGTATGCCAAAGCGAAGGGGAGGATATTGAAGGAGATTCACGTGTTTCTTATTGTAACACATTTTTTAAAGTTGAAATATTCACTGTAGTTTTCAATCACACTTTGTACTCTTCACTTCTCTCAATTTTATGTCTCTATTTTGTAAGCCACTGTCTTCAAATGGCAGACTGAGAGACATAATTATATTCTTGAGCTAGGTCACTGGAGAAAAAGTGTGGCATTAGGATTGTGATATGCCTACCAACATATTTCAGGAAGAAATACCGTTCAGTGGAGGGTGAAGAGTGGCTGTGGCATACACGTCAACCACAGGAGGCACTATTCAGGGGGGCTCATTATGCTCTGTCTCCCATAATCTTTGAAAACAAATACTGTATCATTCTCTCCTAAAAACACAGCAGCTAAGCACAGCACCTGTCAGGTAACAGAGCTTCCGCATATGTCTGCAGAATTGAATCAGATAAGCCACTTAATTTCCCTGAACTTCAGTCCACTCTTCTCACGATGGACACAATAAAAATCTACTTCTGGTCAATGGTGGTCAGTTTATACATTTCCAGACAGTAATATCAGTGTGAGACCCAGGGAATCTTTTACTGTGCACAAGATGCTCGTCTAAGTCAAGCTGGAATTTTGTCTGACAGTTCTCTGACTATAAACATCAGTCCTCTGAACAGATTTGAAAGTCAACAAGTAGGGGAACAGGAGAGCGAGTATCATTTTCTGTGGGTGTGAAGAGGAAAGCATGCCTCAGACCCAAGTCATTACAGCAGCTCCTTCCAACTTTACCTTTCGGCTAATCCCCCTTTAGTGAGGCTTGAAATGATTATTGGATCAAACGGCTCTTCAGTGCCTGAAATTGTGATGCCAAGAGGCCCCCCGTAGCGCTTCAGCTCCACTGTATAAATAATTGCTCCAGAGCTCTCCTGTTCATCTGCAATAAATGCCAAGGAGTCACAACCAATTTCTTCAGAAGAAGCAAAATAACAAGTCACATGAATTTGCACGTATAATAAGAAATTCCAAACATCACCATCATAGTATTATGTGTCATAAAATAATTATTTGGGGGAAGCAACATTCCTTAATAAGGTCTTACATTCTAATATAGGGATAGAGCTGTCGACACCAGGGAAGGTGAGTGCTGCCTGTTGACTTAGGTTTAAAGCTCTGCATGAACTGGGGCTGCAGGACTTTTCTTTTTTTTTTTTTAAATAGATTTTTTATTACTTTTAATAAGAAATAACAATGTAAAACAATGTGACAGTTTCAAAACACGTTAGTAGAGCATTTCAATATTTGATACAATGCATATTGTTGTCTTCCTATTACTTATACAGAGGCCAGGGTGTAGGTGTTGTAATTTTTCATATCATTATTGGTACAACCAAATTTCTTCTCAGTGAACTAAGAGAAAGTAGTTGTATGCATAATTCAATGTTCGATAATCGCAGTGGGTTATTGGTAAAACTGGCAATGTTAGAAGGTGTTGATTTAAGCCTTTTACAGCTCAGCATTTTAATCTAGCTTTCCGTTTTATGTCTTGTGGTTAAACTTTTCTGCTGGGTGGTTAAGGGCAAGTTTAAGCAAGACCTGTACAACAAAACATGTAACTTTTGTATCTCTCAAGGTCAGTCAGATCCCCTCAGGATTTACTTTGGAACCATGTACAGGGAACACTGTACATGGGGCTGCAGGACTTTTAGTCTAGTCCATGCCTAGCACAGCACTTGCCTAGCATTCTGATATATTTGATAAATACCTGAGAAATAAGCACATGGCTGCATTGGTTATAAGAGAGGAGTCAGTCAGTAGCAAAGAGAATCTGGGCTTTGGAATTTGCATTTTCAGTCTTTACATGTAAAATAACTTGTATTCTAGGAAGCTGATTTTTCTCAGGCTTGGCTCAAATGATAACATGTGGGTATGTGGAACTTAGAGGGATTAGCATGAAGACAAGAGCAGGAAACCTAGAATTATTCATTTCACTGATGTATTCTTCAAGCGGGAGGCCTACTACTGATTCTGTGGAGGATACTGAGGCAGAGCATCGAGTGTTTATCTTTCCTCTAATCTTGAGAGTAAGAGTCACTATATACCAGGCTGTCACATTTTCATGTACTGATTTTGGCTATTTCATGTTAGTACAAAAGACAATTTTGAATGCAGTCTATCTTTATCACTGGCTAGAGAGATGTCACCTATCACCTTCAACACGATGCGTGCCATGACCCAGTCAGGGTTGCATTATGAAGTCTCCAAATTCAAATGATTACATTTGCTTATGGCATGTTTAAAGTTTCTGAGCCTTTCTTGTTTTATTCCCAGGCTCAGAGCTGTGAATGGTTAAGGAACTGTTTAATTTCTGTACCTAAGGATACAATGAAATGGTCCACTAGCTATTTTAACAAAATAGTCAGCTTTTACAGTCAGACTGTATCACAGTGAAACATTAAAAAAAGCCACACTTTCACAATGAGCAGCTGTTCATTCATGATATAAAACCCTTAAAATAAGGAAGCAAAGAAAAGCTTGAGTCAGCAATTTAATTACTGTTAGGTGCAGTAAAGAGTAGGGTGGATATAAAATGAAAGGTCCACACAGTAATGCAGGAAGTGACGCTCCCTTTCCTGTCAGCACCTGCCTTCCTTCTGGCCACAGGGTAGGAGCTCTGGAGTTCAGTTATCATCTCCACTTTCTGACTGCCCTACTCTTCACAAGCTCCATACATTGACATTTATAAACCACGCACTGTAGTGGTAAATCAACATCTTAGGTTACAGAAATCTAATTTTGGCTATTTCATATTAGTAGAAAAGACATTTTTGTATCTAATTTTGAGTCTAATTTTAGATTCAAGGTATATGAGTCATTGAGAATCCTTCACACAGAACCTAACCCCACTGTGAAAATCCACAAGCTTCCAGTAGGCTGGCCATGGTCTGCTAGGAGTTCCCTTGAACTTTTAGGGTTTAGGGTAAGCAAATAATGGTCAAAGGCTATATTTCTCTACAGTAGGATACTTGGTCATGCCTCAGAGTGGGCTTTGACCTACATGAAAGGGGTGTTACTGGGTAGGTTATGGGTGTTCTGCAACCTGTATCAGCAGCTGTATTCTGGGTGAAGTTTTGGATGAGTTTTAGTATCCTTGGCATAGTTAACGTTAGCTATGGCTGGGTCCTCCGCTGGCCTGCGTGTGCAGTGAGTGTCGGGAGGACCTTGACCGAAGCTTTAATGCACTCCAGCTAGGGTAAGCACAAGTGCAAGCCTGTCCAAGGGCACCAGGTGCTCTGAATCTGGGTATTAGCTTCTTATGGGACTTAGGGGACATAAAAATTGCCTAGTACTTTGAGACCTATGAATGTGTGGGAGGGAAGATTCAGTTGAAACTTTATTCCAGATAAAACAAACCCTGGTCACAGGAAGGCGAGCTTGGCAGCAGTTCCACTCACCTGGAAGAGGGTGAGACCTGTTTCTATCTACCTAGCTCATCTTTCAGTCAACCCAGAGGGAGCACTCTGTTATTTGGGGGCAATTTTATAGCTTGCTTCGCAAAGATGACAGAACAACACCAATGGACAGGAAGGATCTGGGACCATCAGTCACAGGGCACTTTATGTGGGGATATCTTTGTTATGAGGTCTCTAGGAAACCACTCTAACTGGAAGGCAATTGTGAGGCCTTCACTTAAGACAGTGGTCCAGAGGCAAGTCAAGAAGATGGTAGATGTGGTCTAGGAAGAAGCATTCTTGTGACCAGATAGGGTGGAAACTGGATACAGTAGCACTCCACTTAGATATGAAGGTGATTTCTAATTTCTTTAACAAATAAATTGCCAGAAACAAATATGAAGAAAGGGGAGACTTAAGAGGTGTTATAACTCAAAGCAAGCAGTAGAACTTTTGGGATCTTAATTTAAACTAACTTTTTCTTTTAAATAAAGTGCACACGTATTCTTTTTTTATTTGTTTAGATGTACCTATATATGACAATCAGAATCATTCTTATAGGGAATATGAAGCCTAATATTTGGTTATAGAAGTACTGCTGATATTTTCAAATGTTATGATATTACTGAGTTATGTGTTTAAGAGTATCTTTTTGGGACACATTATTAGTAGTATTTATAAGAAGCAACAGGATATCTGCAACTTGCTTAAAATAACCCAGGGAGTGAGTGGATGGAGAAGCTAGACTGGGCCTACACTGAAAGACTGGTCATCACAATAATTGTTGACCTTGGGTAGTGCCCGAGTCACTGAAGTATTTTTTTTTTTTTTTACTTTTGTATATACCTGAAATTTCATAATTTTTTTAAAAAAGAAAACAATATCAATCCTTATAGAAAAGTATATGTGGATGATCTGAATAAATAGTCCGATTTCCTTCTTTGCACTGGGGATGGTGATGGTGCTGCCTGACTCTGGTCTCACGCAGCCCACCTGGCCCATCTGGCCATAAGGCAAGGTTGCCGGATTCTCCTGCCCTTGCACTCCACTGGCTCTGTCCAGCTTTTCACAGCAAGAGTTTCCTCCCTCATGGTCTTCCTACCTATGATTCAGCCCTGGCCCTTCCCCATGGCTGCTTTCACCAGTGACACCAACATACTATTCCATTTCTTTTCTTCCACGAATATTTTGAAAACATAAATCATAATATGTTACTTAAGATTTTTATTGCTCCCTGGTTCTTTAACAGTGGAAGCCAAGCCCTTTATAAGAACCAAGTGGGAGCCTCTCCTCTCTCCAGAGTTACCCCATGCATCCCGCCTCACCCTAATCCAATGTCCTGATTGTCTCTACAAAGAAACATTGCAGTTTACAAAGCCTCTTTCTCTTTCTTTCTTTCTTTCTTTCTTTCTTTCTTTCTTTCTTTCTTTCTTTCTTTCTTTCTTTCTTTCTTTCTTTCACTGGCCCAGGCTGCCTTCAGGGCCTGTCTGGTGTGACATGTGGAGCTGGGAATCAAACCTGCACCGCACTGGGTTTGCCCATGCTGGTGCTTAAACAACTGAGCTAACCGGCAAGCCCCCGCAAAGCCTATTTCTTAACATCTCCATTCTCTGCACATGTTGCTTCTGAGGACAGACTTCCTCCTTTTATTTCCTCTCTTGAAGAATTTCTCCTCTTTCTACCAACTTGATTCAGATGTCTTTCTGGGCACCTTTCTGGGCTCTCACTAGGTTTCAGCTAGTGAGCTGTTTCAGTAGCTCCTATACATTCTTCTAATATTTCTCCTATTTTGATTTTCTCTCTTGTCCCTCATCCCAGTCAAGGAGAAAAAATAAATTGAAATGATCTTGAATGAAGGGAATTAAATTTTAAGAAGTAAGATTGACACAGGTAGGGTTGAGATGTAAAGGAGCACAAAGATGCAATAGTTGAGATTCTTGGCTCCTGGGACCAGTAAGGCCACATTGACCCTGCACGTTCGATATCTACTTTTCAGCTCTTTCCTTTTTGCAGTACTGGAGACTGAAATGAAATGAGGGTCTTTACACAGAGGTCCATTCCCAGGCTTTTTATATCTTGAGACAGGGTCTTGCTAAATTGCTCAGTTGTCCAAGCTTGGCTCAAATTTGCAGTTCACCCATGTTAGCCTCCCAGAGTGCTGGGATTTCAGGTCTGAACCACCAATCCCATATTTGTTCTACATTTAATGATCTCTTTTCTTGGCTCTTTCATTAGAATAAGACAATCCTGAAAACAGAGTTCTGTCCTCATATCCTTATGCCCACAACTACGACTGGCAGAGCGAGATCAGTACGTGCTTGAGATGAGTGAGAAGATGAATGTTCATGTGCAGTCTGGCTCCCAGGAAGAGATCGGAGGAGAGCCCTGTGAGTCCACTCCCCTGCTTCGCCAAGGCCTGGTGGCCTTCTCCAAGTCAGGTAATACAAAGCCAATCTGGCTCTGCGAGTGACATTAAGACCTGGATTGTCACTGCAGAGACCAGCAAACCTGGAATTTCACCCCACCACCGTTCCAAGAGTGTTGAGTCAGCTTCAGGCTAAACTTCCCATTCCATCTGCCTTCTTGGGAAAGAGCCCAATTGGCAGCTGAAAATCCCTGCCTCGGCCCAGGGTACTAACTGGCATTTAGAAAGTGATGCTGAGACCGTTTTGGAGGTGGAAATGCTCCAAGGTTAGTCTATCTAAAAGCTTAGAAAGCAGCAGCTGGAGTGCTCAGCCTGAAAAGAAACTTTCTGAAGAGGAACAGTGCAGTAAGTTTCAGGGTGAGCCTAAACAGATGTTAATGATATTATAAGCAGCTTTTCAATCACAGCAGAAGGTTTACAACTATTAGTGAAAGGCGCAAAAGGGGGCCAGCCTACTTGTTTGCTCTGCTCAGCTCTAGTTAAGAAAATTAATGGGAGCACAGAACAGATGCAAAATTGCTGCTTTACTTATCTGCAATGTTATTTTCAGGCTTCTTGAGTGCTGCCTGTTTAACAGAATGAATACTGTCTGGCTTGAATCCATAATAGCAGCTGCTTCTCTGGCCAAACAGGAGGCTTGGACTTGCAAG
>PVKN010035335.1:0-11654 GCA_004027915.1 Capromys pilorides | reverse complement strand
GCTTTAGACCACTGAACCATCTCGCCGGCCCCAGTAGTTAAAATTTTAAATCTTCTGAGTATGGTAACACACACCTATGATCCTAGCTACGCAGGAAACTGAGGCAGGAAAAAATGCAAATTCGAGGCCAGCCCAGGCAATTTAGTGAGGCCATGGCTCAAAATCAAAAATACAATCCCCCCAAAACAAAAGACCCCCCCAACCTTCCTCAAAGCCCACGAAAATGGCTGGAGGTGCAGCTCAATAAGGCCCTGCGTTCAATTCCTAGCACCAAAACAAGCAAAAAAACTTCCAGCTTTAATTACTGTATCAACTGAACCTTATGGAAAATCTGAAGCCCAATTCCCAGAAGCAGGGCAAGAGAGGCCAGGGACCCGCAGGAGGTACAGGGCTGCGCACCGCAGGGCTGCGGGCTCCACCCAGTGGGCCCGGCCTCGTGGCTGCACGCACACTCACGCAGCAGTGAGAAAGGAAGCTGGAGACCAGCCCCGCAGCCCCAGGCTACTCACGAGGGCGCGATGTCCAGGTGATTGATGCTGAACCCAGAGGAGCAGAGGCCTCCCAGGGTCGTTGAAATGGTCAGGAACGCGACGGCCAAGGAGTAGTTACAGCCTATAAACCCAGCGGCCACCAGGAACACCGCAGGCCCGATCATTCCTGGAGAGAGAAGTTGGAGAAGGAACAGCAGCTCTGGCCCCGCGTTCCCCCTAGTTTCAGACCGCCCGGAGCTGAGGCTTGACACTGCTGCCACCTGCTGTACAAACCGGGAACTGACTTCGGCTCCCAAAAAACTTTTGTCAAGAAAACATGGCCAGAGGGACCTTGCAGCTAAAGCAACAGTAAAAGGAAAAGTTACCATGCAATGTCACCAGGTCTGCAAGTGACCTGCACTCAGGTGAAGGTTTGCAGCGTCAGAGAATATCAAGAGAATGACTGAGGCCGGCGTGTAACCCCTGCACTCAGGACGCTGAGGCAGGAGGATTGCTGTGAGTTCAAGGCCAGCCTGGGCTACACGCTGAGTACTTTATTTTTATTTATGTATGTATGTATGTATGTATGTATGTATGTATTTAGTACAGGGTCTACAGGGTCTCACTATGTAGACAGGACTCGTAGTGATCCTCCTGTTTTCAGCCCCTCAAGTGCTGGGATTACAGGTGTGCGCACCAGGACCAGTCTCAGTTGCAGTCTCAGCGCATACAGAGTGAGTTTAAAGCTAGCCTGAACTGCACAGTGAGACTGTCTCAAAAAAATGAAAAAACAAAAACAAAATAAACCAAAAAACCCCAAGCAAAATCAAACCCCAAAACACACGCATGAAAACGCTCCACTGTGGTTCTGAGGGTGATAAACTGGCTCAGGCCACGCCCTGCAGCTGAGATTGGGTGCAGGACGCAGCAAGAGCCCTTCTGCAGGGCAGCAGCGCCGCCCCGCAACTTCAGGAGAAGGAAACCGCATCTGTGTCCCTGTGAGCCAGGAACTCACCTGCGTCTCCCCGCCCTGTGGAGCCGCGCTGCGCTAGCAGGGCACAATAAGCCGCGGGGCAAGGCAGGGAAGCCAGAGAAATTCCTTGTGCATGTGCGTATGGTCGAGGGAGCGGAGCCCCGGACAGCGGCGGCTGGCAGCTGCAGGGGCCCTCGGGTGTTAGCAGACGGAGCCTGGATGGAGCCCTTCTACAGCGCCATTACCGACGCGCTGCGGGGTCGCTAAGCACTGAGACCTTCCGAGAGCTGAACAGGCTTGGCCTCAAATTCAGCTTTCTGAAAGCACAACCCAAAACACATGCTCACTTAAGGATCCTTCGAGAGCTCTGGTTTGTAGCCCATCGTGTATTATGATGAGGCCGCCGCGCTGCAGTTCAGAGCGTGTGCTCTGACCAGACTGAGACTGCAGACCCCAGACGCTGTGGGCCAGAACCCACAAGTACCTGGAAGCAGAACGACAACAAAAACAACCAAAGGTGGCAGCGGGGAATCCAAAGAGATGTCTAAAATTCCTGGGTTGGGCTGGGGAGGAGACAGCTCAGTGGCTGGCATAAGTGTTTGTCTGGCAAGTGCAAGGTCCTAAGTTTGGTCCCTGGTACTGCCTAAATAAATATATAAAATCCCAGGGCTGTTTATCAAAGCCAGCCACTTTTTATAGTGATAGGCTAGGGTGGAAATAATATATATATATATATATATATATATATATATATATATATATGTATAAAAATATAATTTGGTAACACTGAGCAATGAACTCAGAGTCTTCACACTGAACTACATCCCTAGCACATTATAAAATTTAGATTTTGAGATAGGGTCTTGCTAAGTTGGTAAGTTACCCAGGCTAGGCTTTGAGCTCGTGACTTTCCTGCCTCAGCCTCCCAAGTGCTGGCTGGAAAGTCACCACCACACCTGGTTATTAATACCATTTTATGTCATGTCCTTTCATTTCTTTTGGAGACAGGGTCTCACTATGCAGTTAAGGCTGGCCTTGAGCTCACTTTGTAGCCCAGGCTGGTCTTGAACTTGGAACAATCCTGCCTTGGCCTCCCAGTGCTAGTACTATAGGCGTGCCCCCCCATGCCTGGCCTACCACTGTAATTTTTCTTCATACTGCTGGGATAATGTGGCAGGAACAGAGCTGTGTATTTGATCTCTGCCCGACTCTTGGCACAGTCCCTGGGATGCTTGGACTTTCTGGTGAGCTAGCTAAGATCATTTTGTCTCACTAAGAGATGCCTGGTGGCAGCAAGAGGCCCCTGGATGGGCAGCGTCAGCAGAGAGGCCAGGCTGGGACCGTGGCTGGGGCTTTCGCCCAGCCCCATCTCCTGGTTTCTGGGGAGGGGAGAGTGCAGGGCCAGCGATGTACTCAGTGCTGCCTGTGTGGTGCAGCCACACAAAACCCCAAAGCTGGGGAGCTCTGCCGCACCCTCCCCTGGCAGGCCTGCGCAGGTGCCAGCAAGTGGGTCCTGGCCTGTTCTGAGCCCCTCTCCTGCCTGGCTGTGCCTCCCTCATAAGAGACTGGGGGATGGGCAGCGCCTGCCGCAGCTCCCCAAGCCGCTCGACCCGCTGGGGCCAGGGGTCGGGAGGGGGAGCTGCTAAGAGGACGGGCCACCCGCTGGACTTGCAAGTGGCATCTGTGGGGGAGGGGACCCTCAGGACAGGCTGACTTCCAGGAAATCGCGTACACGCAGGGGAGCAGGGAAGGCTTTTGGGTGACACCGGTGGGAGGGGAGCGCAATCCCTATCCCAGTAACCATACACCCCACTTACCGACAAGTGTGAAAGATCTGCGAACACACAGAGTTGAAAAATTCCACTTTGCCCTTAAGCTGTCAGCCGCCTGCCCAGAGAGGATCATGCACAGCCAACTGCCAAAGTAAGGCAGCGCGGACAGAAAGCCATTCTGGAACAAAAGGAAGACCCAGGAGTAAAGATGAGGTTGGGGAGGACAAGGCATGGCGGCGCGGCTCTGCTAAGGGTTCCAGAACCGCAGTCAGCTCAGGCTCGGCTCGGGAGGACCACAGGGCCCAGCCTGGCTCTGTCTCGCCTGCTCGGGCAGTCCTGGCCGCGCTTTTGGAAGCCGCTTTGTGGGAGAAACAGGCTGGGGATTCTCTCCACTGAAGAGGTTTTATCTTCAGTACTACTTATTTAACAAAATAAAAATTTATTGTATCTATTTAAAATTTTTACTATAAAATAAGGGTTGGGAATATAGCTCAACAACACAAGTGCCTGCCTGATAAGTGCAAAGTCCTGAGTTCGATTCCTGGTACAATAAATGAACAAATGAATGGATAAATAAATAAAATACACACAAAAAAACCCATATAAATCAAATATAAAGCTTAGTGAATTATTCTGAGAACCATCTAGGTCAAGATATAGAAGTACATCTCGAGTCTTTAAGTCTTTACTTATTTAAGTTTTTTTTTCTCAATACTGCAGATGAAATCCAGGGCTTCCACACTCTGCTGTATCTCCAGATCTTCTTTTTTTTTTTTTCTGAGGCAGGGTCTCTATGTAGATCCAGGCTGGTTGAATTCACAACATAGCCCAGACCAGCCTTGAACTCTGCTGCGAGCCTCCTGCCTCTGTGTCCCAAATGCTGAAATTATAGGCGTAATTACATACGTCACCATGCCCAGCTTTTATTTTTTATTTTGAGATAGGATCTCACCAAGCCATTAAATTGCTCAGGCTGGGTTTAAGCTGTGATTTTCCTGCAGAGTACTGGGATTAAAGGTGTGCATTTCCATGCTCAATTACATAATTATATCTATTATTTGTGGCAGATTCATTCTTTTTTTCCTTTTGTACTGAGAACTGAACCTTGTGCTTGCCAGGCAGGTGCTTAGGCCACTGAGCTATAGCTCCAGCTCCTCACCCTGTCTTAGCTATAACAAGTCAGACGTGGCCAGGCATGACAGTGCTGGGGCAGGAGGACTGCCGTGGGTCGAGGTCAGTCGAGACGGCATACTGTGACCAAGGCTAGTCCGAACCACATACTGAGACCTATCTCAAAAAACCAAAATCAGGGCTGGCCAGATAGCTGAGAGGATTAAAGCGCCTGCTTAGGCAGCCACAGGGACTGGGTTCAATCCCCAGCATGCAGTGCTGGCCCTGTCCCCAGGGCATGCTAAGAGACTGGGCATGGTAGCACACGCCTGTAATCCCAGCACTAGGGAGGCTAAAAACAGGAGGATCGCTATGAGTCCCATCTGTGTAGGGAGACTCTGTAGATCCTGTACTAAAATATAAAACAAAACAAAACAAAAAACACCCAACCAACCAAACAAATCCCCAAAATTAAAGAAACAAAAAGCCCCCAGTCAGGCAGGTAGATTTTCCAATTTCTGTCTTGTTCCCTGATGGTCCTGAGGTGGGGTGGGGTCATATCAACCTGTGATCTCGGCACTCAGGAGCCTGAGGAAGGAGGGTTAGAAGTTTAAGTGTAGCCGAGCCAATTTAGTGACACCCTGTCTCAGAAAACAAAAAATAAAAAGGCAGGGATTGCAGCTCAGTGGTAGGGAACTCACCTAGCATATGCCAGGCCCGGGGTTCAATCTTCTGATCCCAAAGAACAAAGAAAACAATAACAAAAAATTGATTCCAGCTGGGGCAATGGTGCACACCTATAGTCCCAGCATTCAGGAGGCTGAAAACAGAATCACTGCGAGTCAGATCTGAGACCCTGTAGACCCTGCACTAAATTAAAAAAAAAAAAAAATAATGTTTCAAACAGGATAATAGGGCTAGAGAGACAGCTCAGTGGAATAAGCGCTTGCCTGGCAAATGTAAGGATCTGAGTTCAATCCCTGGTACTGCAAAACAAACCAAAAAAAAAAAAAAAAAAACAGTGATAAGATTCCAAACAGGATAATATACATCACCTCAACTTTCTTTAAGTTGTTAAAGATTAGAGACACCAAATTGGAGGGAAAAGGGCTGGTGAGATGGCTCAGTGGTCTAAAGCACATCAGAAAGTTTAGGCCACCACAGGGACCACAGCTTGATCCCAGGCACCACATGCTGCCCCCACACCAGGGAAGGCTGAGCTGGCCATAACACAAACAAATACATGAGGTTTAAGAAAATAAAATAAATTTTAAAAAATTAGAGGGGAAAAAAAAAAAACTAGAAATGAAGTAAGAATAATATAATGAAACTAGGGCCAATGAGATGGTTCAGCGGTCTAAAGAACCTGCTTAGGCAACCTCAGGGACCGCGGTTCGATCCCGGCACCACATGCTGCGCCAGCCCCACCCCCAGGGCAGGCTGAGCCGGCCATAACACAAATGAATAAATGAGGTTTAAGAAAATAAAAATAAAAAAATAAAAAAAAAATAAAATTCTAATTAAAAAAAAAATAATGAAACTAAGTTAATTAATTAATTGCAGAACCAGGGATCGAACTCAGGACCTTGCACTTGCCAGGCAGGTACTTGTGCCCCTGAGCTATCTCCCCGGCCCTGAAACTAAATTTAAATGAAAAAACAAGCTTATAGTAAGACAAAGAGCTTTAATAATTTTAAATGAAATAATTTTGTATACCATGCTGCTCAAAGCAAGCTTATTATTATTATTATTATATATTTAAAAATATTTGGTTGTTATAGGGTCTCACTACGTAGCTCAGACTCATGGTGGTCTCAGCCTCTCTAGCTCTGGGATTACGGAGTGCACTACCGCCACACCCAGACTCTGTGGCCGGCTCAGCCTGCCCTGGAGGTGGGGCCAGTGCAGCATGTGGCGCTGGGGATTGAACCACAGTCCCTTCGCTTGCCTAAGCAGGTGCTTTAGTCTGCTAAGCTATCTCGCCAGCCCCAGCAAGCTTTAAGAACAAAGGCCACTTTGTAAAAATATTGATTTAAAAACCAAAACGAAACAAACATCAAGCCAGGATCGATGGCACAGGTCTAAAATGCCAGCACGCTAGGAGGCTGATGCAGGAGGACTGCAAGTTCGAGCCTAGCCTGGGCATCTTAGTGAGAGTGTGTCTCAAAAAATAAAAAATAAGACCTGGATGTAGCTCCAGGCAAAGGCCCTGGGTTCAGTTCCTAGTAATGGGAACACATACATGTGCACACATGCACGCATGCACAGAGGAAAGAGGCTTCTACATATCTGAACCTATTCACATTTCACACGGGCCAGTGCTAGGGCTGAACCCGGGCCTTGTGCATGCCAGGCAAAGCTCCCTCGTGGAGCCTCGCCCAGCCGGGCCCTGTCTCTGATTCTCTTGGCTACAGACCTAGGACTAGAACTGCTGGGTAACACAGCTGTGTTGAGCTGGTTTTTGGAGGAGGCACACCGGTTGGCACAGCTGCTGTTTACACTGCCACCACCAACGTGCAAATGCCCTGGCTTCTCCTCATCCTCACACACATTGTGTGTATATGTGTGTGTTACCAGCAGTCAAAGTCAGGACCTCATGCTGAGCAGGCGGGTACTGTACTGCTGACTGTATCTCTGGCCTGTGTGTGTGTGTGTGTGTGTGTGTGTGTGTAATGTCATCCTAGTGGGTGGGAGGTGGACTTGACTGCCATTTCCCTGATGATGAACGGGGCTTAGCATCGTTATGCATGCTTGTTGGCCAACTATTATCTACGGAGCAGTACTACGTGAGTCTTTTTGAACATTTAAAAAACAGGTCATTATTTATGGGACAGTTTCACTATGTAGCCAGGCTGGCTTCAAACTCCCTTTGTAACCCAGGCTGGCCTCCCACTCACAGCCTCCTGCCTCAGCCTCTGGAGTGCTGGGATTACAGGCGTGCGCCACCAGGCCTGCTGTCTTTTAATTACTGAATTGTAAGAATTCTTAGTATGTTCTGGACGCCTGACCTCCTCCTCTGTCTCTGCCCGTTTGGCGGGTTGTCTTTTCATTTCTCCAGTGTCTTTGGACGCACACGGGATTCTCAGGGAGGGCCCCACCATGTAGCCCAGGCTGGCCCTGAACTTGCAGTGACCTCCTGCCTCAGTCTCCTGAGCGTGGGCATCACAGATGTGGCCCACCACACCCGGCAAGAGTTGGTTCTGTGGTCCAGCATGGCTTTCTCTCTGGTCACTTGTGCCTGTGTGCCCCGAGGAGCCCACGCCAGCCCTGCTTACCTCTTGGACATTGAACCGCAGGATCTCCTTCATGTACGTGGGCAGCAAGGTCAGCAAAGTGTAGAACGTCCAGTTGTAGGAAAAGTGCGCCACGACGATGGCCCAGAGCGGCAGCGACTTCAGAATGGGGACCCAGGGCACCGCCCGCTGCGAAGAGAGCTGCGGAAAGCAGGGCCGGGTGAGGCGGGGCCCGCCAAGGTGTGTGTGTGCGCACGGACGCGTGTGTGTGCAGCAGCGCCTGCTGAGCTGTGTATGTGTGTGTGTGTGTGTGTGTGTGTGTGTGCGTGCATGCCTGTGTGTCCATCCCACAGCTGCGCCCATCTCCACTGCAGCCTCGAAGGGCAGAGCCCAGACTGCAAAGCCCCTCTTCTGGGATACTGAAAAGCACCCACAGGTCAGCTCTGCCCTGGGGGTCCCGATGGGTTTCTGTCTGTCTGTTCATGGGAATCTGTGGCTTTTTAAACCAAATTTACATAGAGTAAACCTCACAAGGCTGATGGTGTCTGCAGGGCAACACTGAGACGTTCTCACAAGAGCAGCGGCGGCTGAGGAGGGAGCCGCTGGCCCTCCTGCATCGGGGAGCGCGGGCACTGAGGAAAGCGCCCAGGCCGCATCACATGGGTGGACACTGCTCTCCTCAGGCAGCTGTATCAGGCTAAGAAGTGGACTGATTTTCTTCTTCTTTTTTTTTTTGTCTTTTTGAGACAGGGTCTCACTATGCAGTTCAGGCTGGCCTTGAGCTCACTTTTTGTATCCCAGGCTGGTCTCGAAGTCTTACCGACCCTCCTGCCTCAGGCTCCCAAGTGCTGGGATTACAGATGTGCACCACCACACCCAGCATGTGACTGATTTTCAAGTGGCAGCAAAAATGGTGTTTCTATTAAAATTTAAATTTCATGCTGGGTTTAGGAGGCTGAGGCAGGAGGATTACCACAAGTTTGAAATTAGACTGCACTATACAGTGAGTTCAAGGCCAGCCTGACCCATACAGTGAGCCCCTGTCTCAAAAACAAAGAAACACACACACGCATTTCCTGTATCTACTTTCTGTTTCACCTGAGCCCATTTCTGCACAGACCTTGTGGCCATCACGGGACAGTAGGATGGGAGGTAACCATGGACACAGACACGCAGCTTCTACCATAAGCCCTGCCTGCCACTTATGAGGTGACAAGATGAACTGAAGATCACTGTTCAGGGCAGATTTTCACATCATACACACACACACACACACACACACACACACACACACGATATACATCATATAAATATATATGATATATATGATACGAGAATATATATATAGGGCTAGGGAGATGGCTCAGTGGTCTAAAGCGCCTGCTTAGGCAACAGGGACTGTGGTTTGATCCCAGCACCACATGCTGTGCCAGCCCTACCCCCAGGGCAGGCTGAGCCTGTCATAAATATATATGATGTAAAAATATAAACATATATGTAATGTATTTGGTGTTGGGTCTACAGCATGTACAGGCTCTCACTATATAGACTGGACTCATAGTGATCCTCCTGTTTTCAGCCTCCCAAGCATTGGGGTTACAGGCGTGCACCACCTCACCCAGTCTCGGCATGCCCCATGGGCGGGGCTGACACAGCATGCCAAACTCCGCTGTTGCACTCTGCCTGAACAGGTGTTTTGGTCTGCTGAGCTATCTGGCCAGCCCTGCATCTCCTATAAACTGAAGTTTTTCAGTTCATTTCTTAAAAGTGAGAGCAATCTGTGCTCTGCCTCTAGATTAATTATTGTTTTAGAAAGAGGAACAATTAGTATCAACCTATTTTTCTTGATACAGGGTCTCGCTACGCAGCCTGGACTTGTAGTGATCCACCTGCCTCAGCCTCCCCATGTGCTAGGATAACAGGGCTAGTGCTAGTGGCTTTTTTTTTTTTAAATTGGTCTGCTTAGTAGACACACTTTTGCTTCCCAGTATATAACAGAGATGTAAGGGATACATGCAAAGAATGTGTTTATTCATTTAGAAATGGTTCTTAATTCCAGTTGTTCTGCTGATTTACCTGAAGCACTTTCAAAATCACAGCTGCCATAATCTGCCTTAGACTTACTGAATAAGCAGAACAGAGCAGAACCCAAGAATCTGCAGCAGACTGAGCATGGTGGCGCGCCTGTAATCACAGCACTTGGGAGGCTGAGAACAGGAGGATCACTGGGAGTCTGTACTGTGGAGTGAGATCCTGTAGACCCTGTACTAATACATTAAAAAAAAAAAAGAATGTACAGAGCCAAGGAATGGGACTTTTTTTAATTTTTTAAAATCTTATTTATTAGGCCTGGCCAAATAGCTCAGCAGATTAAAGTGTCTGCAAACAAGTGCAGGGGACTGGGGTTCGATCCTTAGGCCTGCTGTGCCGGCCCCGCCCCCAAGGCTCGCTGAGTAGGCAATTGAGACTGGGCGTGGTAGTGCGCGCCTGTACTCCCAGCTCTTAGGTGGCTGTAAACAGGTGGATCACTATGAATCTGATCTAGTAGTGAGACTATGAACACCTTGTAGACCTTTCCTAAAATACAAAAAAAAAAAGAAAAACCTTATTTATTTAGTTATTTGGTATGAGGTCTCGCCACACAGCTACTGAGAGCAACCCTCCTATTTTCAGCCTCCCCAGTGCTGGAATTACAGGCATGTGCCACACATCCTGTTTTAGTGGTCAGCTCAGTGTGCCCAGGGGGCAGCACGGCATGTAGTACAGGAGATTGAATCCGGGTCCTTGCACTTGCCAGGCAGGTGCTTAGACTGCTGAGCTATGTTGCCTGCCCAGAAATGGAACTTTTGAAAGGTAATACAGATGGCTCTGAAGAGCCAAGGATCCTAAGCTTTGCTGAATGTCAGAATTATCCACAGCGGTGTAGGTCTGTAATCTCAGCACTTGGGAGCTGAGGCAGGAGGATCAGTGTGAGTTCAAAACCAGCCTGGGCTACAAAAGTGAGCTCAAGGCCAGCCTGAAGTGCATAGCGAGACCCTGTCTCAAAAAGACTAAATAAAATAAATAAATAAACTTGTTCACAGTGTTCTGTTCTTTTTGATTCCACTCAAAAAGGCACATTTTTTTTGTGGCCAGCTCAGCCCTGGAGGCAGGGCTGGCAAGGCCTGTGGTGCTGGGGGCTCTAACTGTGTCCCTGCGCGTGCCTAAGCAGGCGCTTTAGACTCTGAACTATCTCACTGGCCCAAGGCAAACATATTTATGGTTCAAGGAGTTGCTATACTTTTCTTCAGTGCCTGAGGGTCAAGCCCACAGCCCTGTGCCTTCTCCTGCTGCAGCCTCCGAGTGTCTGGGCCTGCAGCGGGCACCCTGCGCGGACGCTGTCTGCCTCGCCAACAGCTGCCAACCGCCAGGTAGGTGCGCCATTGCTTTTTTTTTCTTTTTTGAGACAGGGTCTTGCTATGTGGCCCATGCTGGCCTTGAACTCATGGCACTCCTCCTGCCTCAGTCTCCCGAGTGTTGGGGTCACAGGCCTGCGCCACCATGCCTGGCTGCTAGCTTACTTCTGAAGGGAAAAAGTTCTGCAATGATTTTCAAAATGTGCTGAGCCCCTACCTGACTTTTTAATGATGAAGTGATGTAGTCCTTTTCATAGCTGGAGATTGTCTTATGCGTTTCTGGTGTGTCTGTAACTCTCCAGGTCCATAAAATAAACCAAAATATTCCAAGTACACCTAAAACAGAAACAAAGATAAAAGTTAGAATTATCAACAGTGATTTTTCATGTCTCAACGAAAGTAAAAATTTTAGTGTAAATGAAATTCAACTTCAAGTTGTACTTCTTTAATGAAATAATTGTATAATTATATTACATATTTATATATATCTGCTTTGTTCTTTTTTGATTATACGTGCACTATATAAAATGCAAATGCAAAAATCTAATTTATTAAAAATGTGTATTGGCCGGGCGTGGTGGCGCATACCTGTAATCCCAGCACTTGGGAGGCTGGGGCAGGAGGATTGGTGTGAGTTCGAGACCAGCCTGGGCTACAAAAGTGAGCTCAAGGCCAGCATGAACTGCATAGCGAGACCCTGT
>PVKN010035334.1:0-11653 GCA_004027915.1 Capromys pilorides | reverse complement strand
CTTCCTTTTTGGTACCAGGGATTGAACTCAGTACCTTGCACTTGCCAGGAAAGCACTCATACTGCTGAGCTATCTCTTCAGCAAAGAATACAACAGATACTTAATTAAAAAAAAAAATTAGAAGCTGGATGTGATAACTCATACCTATAATCCAGCACTTGGGAGGCTCAGGCAGGAGGACTGTTATGAGTTCAAGGCCAGCCTGTGCTACATAGTCCAAGGGCAACCTGAACTACATAGTACGACCCTGTTGCAAAAATAAATAAAAGTAAAAATTATAATGAAGAACATATTGCTATTAATTCCCATCAGAATACTCCTAATGCTTTTAACACACTTATCCCATCCTTCTTCCCACTTTTTTTTTTCTTTATTACAGCCAGCTCAGCCTGCCCTGGGGTGAGGCAGGGACAGCATGTGGTGCCAGGGATTGAACTGCAGTCCCTGTGGTTGCCTAAGCAGGCACTTTAGACCACTGAGCCATCTCCCCGGGCCCTTCTTCGCACTTTCTGAAGCAGTTCTAGGAGTCATTTTTCATGAATGTCTGTAGTTGGGCTGTTAAGGCTGTGTTGATGTCCTGAATTCATTCTAAATATTAAGCTTTCATGGTCATTTTGACTTTGGGGAAGAGCTAGAAGTTGCACCATGCAGGTCTGATGGATGCTGGTGCACTGTAAATTTTATGAGCCTGCCTTTCTACTGGATGGCACTGAGCAGCAGCATTCACTGCATTTGTCATTGTACCTCACGAAGACACTCATGAAACAATTTCTAGAACTACTTCAGAAAGTAGCAAAAACAGTGGGATCAGTGTGGTGGAAGCAAAGGGGTGTGTTGAGGGGGTTAATGGTAATTGTTTTTTCCTGTGGCATCTTAAAAAATTTAAACATTCACTGTGTATTTCGATCATTCCTTATATGTTTTAGTCACAGAAGACAGTAAAATAGTAACACAAATTGTATGTCGGACAGTAGTAAGTACTGTGGATAAAAATAAAGCTGGGAGGGAGAAGGAAAAGAAGTTCTGAGGTAAAAGTTGCAATTTTAAGCACAGAGGTTGGAAAAGACCTTTCTGGAGTGATGACATGGGAGCAAAGATCCGAGGCAGTTCTGCTGTAGTACCAGTCGTGTTCTGGTATCTCCCTGTTCTGCAGTGGCGAGCTGGGGTGCAGAATACTTTAGTGGTAGGAATTTTCTTGGTGAGTCTGGGTGATGCTCGGGCCAGACCTCAGCATCCTGATGCCTGCCATGAGTGACATCTCTATTTCTGTGGCACAAAAGTCACCTGTTTGCCTCTGGTCAAATAGTCTTTTTTTCTTTTTCTAGGAACATGCTTTCGAAAGCAGCCAGAAATATAAAGAAGGCAAGTACATCATTGAACTAGCACACATGATCAAGGACAATGGCTGGGATTGAGTGGACAGCAGCCACCCAACCCAGTGTCCACATGAACGCCATCCAACAGAACATCCTACCCCGCGTGAGAGAGTGACTGAACACTTGGTTCCATCCATTTGGGGGCCTTGCCATCTGGGGCGTCCTCCCACCCCGACACCATCTTTCTGGTGACTGGCCTCTAAATTGCTGTCTCTCTGTCTCTTTGCTTTGTATCTGTTTGTGAGTTGATCCTGGCTTCTCTCTCTGTTCTAGTGTTTGCTGAAAACAAAACAACTGAAGGAACAGATCCTTGACCGCATGGCAGCAGCCCACCTTGCAAAGGGCCCCAGGGCCCTGCAAGGGCTGCCTGATGGCCTCTTGTCAGGAGAGCAGTGGCACGTGGGTGTGAGGAAGAGGGAAAAGGGGAGCCCTGAGGTCCAGGGGTGGGCAGGGGGCGGGAGGGTGGAGGAAGGGACAGAACTGCGCCACTCCTGAAACCTGGTAACTTAGGCTTGAAATATTCGACTTGTCTAAATGGACAAAGAGAAAAAAAAAAATACCTCATGACTGCATTCTCTCTCATCAGAAGCCTCTCTCCCTGACACCACATGTGCCAGGATAGCAGATGAGCACGGAGGGGCCCTAATTCTACCTGATGGGGCAAAGGGCCTGGTTCTTTCCGGCTGAGTTGGGGAAAGTCCAGGTAGCGGGGAGTGAGGCGGGTGAAGCCCAGATGGGTTTTGATGACTCTGATGCCTCATGCATCCTCCGGGTAGTCATTATCTTTGTTTCCTTAGCCCCTGAAGGCGAGGGGAGAGGGGATTGTCATTTGCAATGAGTGTGAGATGGAACTTGTCCCAAAGGCTTCAACCATCAACCATGTAAAATCAGAAATTGAGGAGAGTAGGGCATAAGGGGGTGCAGCAGCTTGGAGCTCCTGAAGAATGGCTCAGCTATTGAACCACAAAACGACACGTAGAGGCCAGTTGATAATTCTGACCGCTTTTTTGTTCCTGACCCTTAATAAGAGTAATATGATGGGGGAGGGGAGGCTGGGAGGGACCATGGGAGGACTAATCAGATTAGTGCATATTTCCTCTTTGCTTATCAGTGGGATCAGCAGTCCTTTGTTCCTAGCATTTCAGCTGTTTTTATCCGGTTCCATCACTGTAGACCATGGAAAACACAGACATAAGGCTTTAGGCCTAGTGATAACCTGATTGCTGGGTTCCTCGTGCCCCTAGCTGTTCTTTTTGAATCTGAAATGTCTTCAATGGCAAAGATCTGTTATGTGGTCCAGCAGTGGGGAAGGCCTACAAATTCCAATATTATCCTCTGTCCCCACCCTCCCATCCAAGCTTCATTGTGTTGGGGAAGTTGGAGAACAAATCCCTGTAAGACTTGAGAGAAAGAAGAGTTTGTTACATGTTGATCAACACTGTGAAGTCCATTCAGTGGCAGTTCAGCCAGTAAACGGTGCATGACTGAAACTCATTTCACTGAGTTAATTTTATTTCATAGACTGAAAACGTTATTAAGATGTATGTGTATTAGGTAATAGCATCTCATTCTGTAAGGAGGCTGATCCTATAGGAAAATGCAGCTTTAATGATCTCAAAAAAAATTTTTAAAAAAGTGAGTTCATGGAGGTAAGAATCTGTAAAATTGATAAGATTAAAGCAGCCAACCCAGGACGTTTCAGAATCTCATCTGTAGTAAAACTGAATTCCCATAGGGAGTGAGTCTGTGGTGGAAATGCCTCCTCGGGTCCATGTCCTTATTGCAGGAATAGTCCTGTGCTGCCAGAAGCACATGACAGGGACACAGGAAGTAGGGTGGCCTTCTCCAACAGTGGATGCCTCTCCTCCATGTAAAAAAAAAAAAGGCTCCTAGAAATTGACCTGTGTTCCCCAGGGCTCCTTGTCCAGCCCTTTCCAGTGCTGTTGTAGCCCTGGAGTTTATGCTGTTCTCCCTACTTTGTTACAAATCAGACTTGGAAGGTTCAGAAATATTTTATTTCTGCTCCCAAAGAAATTGTCCCCTGGCCCTCAGGCCCAAGTTCTCAACAAGCATTTTTCCAACTTTTACATTCCTCAACTGGCTTTCCAGTGCAGAAATCATGGATTTTCCCTTTCTGTCCTCTTAAAGGAAGTGGCCTTCGTTTATGGATTTGATTAGACTCTTTGCTTAGAGAATGTCCTGGCTATTAAAGAGTTCATTTCATTAAAAACAAAAATGGGGGAGTGGTGCAATGTAGGTAGATGTTTTGCTTCTAAAACTACAGTTGGAATGTGATAACATAGAAACTGGACACGGGTGCCCTGGGTTATCGGGACAGAGAGACAACGGTGCCACTGTCCTTCCCTAGGGATGGGGCCTGGATTACAGCATGATCCAGTCAGATCCTGGTTCTGGTTGTTTCCGTTACTGTCCATTGAGTATGCAATGGGTGCATGGTACCATACTTGGTACAATGAATAAGTGTTGGTTTTCCATAGCTATAAGAAAGGAAAAACAAAAACACGAAAACTTATTAGGCTTCCCTTTGTGTTAGTGAAACCAGAAGTGCTTCTTATATCGTTGACTCCATTTATGGCTTGTCGTTCTAACGTTAGCAGTATTGGAGAGGCCGCGGCTGAGCAGCGGAGACACATCAACGCATGGCCTCAGTCAGTATATGATTTTTAATTTCCTCACCAAATTATTGACTCAGAGCATAACCAAAGACCTCATCCATTCACTCCACATAGGTTCAGGGAATCGGAGTTTGTTGGTTCCACTAGGGCAGGGGCTCAGGGAGCAGGAAAGAGGAGAAGAAGGGAGAGAGGGAGAGGTGTGAAGTTCCACACCTCAGCCAACAGTGCCCTCGCCTTGAGTTCTGCAGGCCTGCTGGCAGACTCGAGTTCCATCTCCTCTGTGTCACTCTAGGTTGCGTGGCCTTGGCTACCTGGAGTACACCCAGGCCCCTGGAACAGTGGTCTCAGGCTGCTGATGAGTTGATTTGATATGAATCAAACACAGCCATACTTGAGGCCCACAAGTTCCTGGCTGGGCCTGACCGAGTGCAGCCCTAGCTCCTGTGATCATAAGGTCATATGGATAGGATACAGTATGTCTTTCTGGGCGGGGCAATGTATACAAAAGAGGTGTCCCCTTTATAGTAAGATTTTCAAGTAGAGAAATATATATATATATATATAAAACAGTTGCTTGTGAAATATACTTTTGTATATAATATTTAATTTTTTAAATAATATATTTGGTGCTGTTTTCTCAGATCCCCTGAGAGCACTTTTTATTTTCATTTTAAATTCTATGATTTTTCTCTGCATTTCTTGAAGTGTATTTTGAGGGAAACAGTAATTACCAATATACTTTTGTTTTTTAATGACCTCTATCGCTCTACGCTGAATCAAGGCTTTAAAGCAATGCCTGTCTGCATTTTTTCCCCAGTAGAATGGACTTTGCAGTCAAGTTACCAGTTGAGAACTGAAATATTATCTTGCAGTAGTTTTCTTCACTAGAAAAGAAAGTAAAACCAAGCTAATTTAATAGTAATGACTTAGGGCGATTGTTCTTGTTGCAAGAAGGTCCAACAAATGGGAATCTTGTTTTTAAGTGTGTGTGTGCGCGTGCGTGTATGTGTGTGTATGGGGGGGAGGGGGCTTGAGTGAAGGCACTTTGGATTGATTGTGCCTCTTGCTTTATTTTGTACTGGGGACACTGTACCTATAGTTTACACCTTGGGTGCATAAGGTTTTTCTTTCTGGTTTTTGTTTCTGAGTGGACCAGCAGCACAAGCCATGAGGCTTTTGTCCTGAGCATGGAGCTATTGCCAGTTTGTCCCTTTTTCTTTGTGTGCTCACCTTTACAGACTGTAAAGGAAATCTGTGAAGATCAAGCAGAGTCAAATCTGTGCTTCTGACTGAGATGTGGGTGTATTAATCACATATCCCAGGGCTCCAGTTGTTTTAGAAGCCAAATGATGTTGAACATTAACTGATTGGGTTGAAAGAGCATTAATAACCTAGTACACATACCTTGTAGGTAAACAGCTTTTTGTATTTTTTTAAGGTCAGATTGCCTCAGGTTGAGGAAGAAGCTGGGAAATCAAATCTTAAATACAATCAACTTACTCATTTAAAAAGAATCTGCCTAAAATAAAGAAATGCTAGTCCTGTAGGTACAGGAAATAAATGATTGATTTTTAAAAGTTAAAACACAGTCATGGAATCTACTGGCAGTAAAAGAGAAAGCCAAAAAGAAATAAGCTATTCTCTGATTACCCAGTTCTCTCTGCCCATGTTTTATATAACATTTTGGAGAAAGTGGGAGTTGATTCCCTTTTCCCAACCCGCAGAGACTGTCTTACAATACAGAATCTGTCTACTTATGCTTGTGTTTACAAACTGTATTTGTTGGGTTTGGGTTTGTTTATTTTCTTTGCCATTTTTTCAGGTCACTTTGCTTCAATAACAAAGGTAATTGTTTTTGAATAATTTGTCTTCACCTTTTCCTGTATTTGTACATAGTGATTCAGTATTACGGTAGAGAAAAAATGCATTGTTTCTGTCATGTTTCCAATCTGTGTTGGTGCTCATTTGAGAAAATAAAGTTTTCAAATATTAATCCTTTGGAGAGAGCTCATTTGTCTTCATTGTCCCAGTGTGTGTTTAATCTTGACATTTAACATTTCAAGTATGGAAAGGCCCCTAGCAGGTCATCTCTGTAATCCCGTCACAGATCTGTCCACTGAGATCAGAAGAGGTTATTTTTCCTAGGGACAATCAGCCAATTGATGAATGTAAGGTAGGCCTCCTGCTTATCAGCAAGCGCTCCTTCTGGCTTTAGCTGTCTAAAATGCATGCAAGTATGACCTTTGACCAGTATTCTTAGACTCTGTTAAGTGTTTCTGATGACCTCATTTTCTTTGGATTGCATTAAGCAAAAGGGAGAAAAATTATGTCAAAGGCGAGTGGGTCATCTCTGAGTGATTGGCTAATGAAGGGGGATAGTCACGGTTATAATATTTGATAAATAAGGATCAAGTCTTCTTGTTCACCAAATATTTATGAACCAAGTGTTTGAGGCAAGGGTGAGGCAGTTCTGTCATCCTAACAGCCAGCTGTTTTTGTTCTCACAGTAGCCTTCTGCCAGCCAATGACTGTGAGTACAGTTTTGTGTTCTGGTGCTTTTGTTTCCAAGGCTCAGCACTAAAGGGTGTGCTTCCACAGTTGACAGCGGTCTCCCTTGCATAGGAAGCCTAAATCTCACAGAAAGATGTTAAGACAACTGCGTGTGTGTATTCACAATGGTGATATTTTATAAACCTGTTTATAAATAAGGAAACACCTTCCCTAGTTCCCACGAGTTTCTACCTACCCTGTCTGGGCCCAGCTGCAGTTGACTTTTACTTGTCATTGAGAGTATTATCTTCTTCCTGTGACCTGTTTTGCTTCAGTGGACGTGCCTGTTATCATTTCATTCTTGTTTGTCTTTTGCAGACAGCGACAAGAGAAAAAAACATGTGCAGGAGATAACCAGTCCCAAGCCAGCTATCACTGGGCCCTCTGTCTTACTGGCTCTTGTTCCCCGTTTCCAGGGGTGGCTATGGCTGTTGAGCAGATTGAGATGGGAGAAAAGGAGGGGACACTTGGGCTGCTGCCCGGCCCTGTGGTGTTGGACTTTTTCCCCATGACCTTGGGCAGGCACCTGGCAATGAGGTACTCCCACATCAGCCCAGGAGTCCTGGCCATCACTGTCCTATGGGAAAGCAATGACAATTGCTATCATTTTGTAGATGATAAAATTAAGGTTTTGCAATCTTTCATTATTAGCGATAGGGTCCAGAATGGCTGCCACGTCAACTTCTCTGCCTGGTTCTCATGTTCTAAGTGTTAGCCTCTCTCTTCCAGCGTTTTGAACTGTGGCTTCACAAGCCACTTTCCAAATCTGTCTTGTCTTGATTGCTTAACAATAAGGCTTAAGGGTATGTAGATTAGAAAATTTACGTAAACAAAGCAGCTACAGGAGTCAGTGCTACCTGAAAGGGGTTGTGTGTTCCATAGCTGAACGTTTTGGGTTCGTTTCTTAGTACTGTGTCTTATCCCATAGCTATCCTTGGTACCCCCGTTAATTGTAGGTGATGAGTAAATGGTTGATGGACATTAAGTTAGTGGATAATTTGCAGCTTTTTAAAGTCTTCTTAAGCTGACCACTGTTGGGAGGCTGAGGTAGGAATGTAGTTCAAGGCCAACCTGTGCGAGTTAATGGGACTCTGACTCAGCAATTAAAAAGGCCTGGAGATGTACCTTACTGTGAAGGCTCTGAGATCAATTCTCAGTACCAGAAAAAAATCTTTAACTGGGCCTGATAGCACATGCCTGTAATTGTAGTTGCTTGAGAGATTGATGCAAGAGGTTCATATCAAGGCCAGCCTGGGCAACTTAGACCGCGTATCAGAATAAAGGGCTGTATGGTATACGTGTAGCTCAATGATAAGAGCACTTATCTAGCGTACAAGGCCCTGGGTTCAATCTCTAGTGTGGGGGTAGGGATCTGTATAACTCATTATTGTAAGAACGGAACCTCTGCATAAAATATTTCGTGTATAAGATAAATGGCTAGCTTATTCATGATCAGTATTGCCTTTTTTTCAACAAGCATTTGGGAGACATCTATTATGTGCGTAGTCTAGTGGAGAAATTAAACTAGGTCACAAAAAAAATGCATAGAATTCATCACACAGAATGGCACAGTGTAGGGTTACATGTGGCCTTCTCCCTGCCTCTTGGTCCAAACTCCAGACACAGCAGCCAAGTCCCTCCCGCCAGACTCTCACAGGCAGCTGCTTCTACAGAAACAATTGTGCATAAATCCTTTAATCTGAACCCAATAAATGGCTCATGTCCTAAAGCAGGACATGGGGTAGGCTCTGGAGCTAGAGGACACGGGTTCATTCAAGCACTGATACCCCTTTAGAAGGATAATCCACGGAAAAAGTTCAGCCTAAGCCCTGACACACATAGTAAAGAATCACTAAAACATTACTGTTGGGCATGATCCTGGCTTGCACCTGTAGTCACAGCCACTTGGGAGACTGAGGCAGGGAGATCGCTTGGGCCCATGAGTTCCAAGCCGACCTAGGCAACATAGGGAGACCTCTTGTCTCAAAACAAAATTATTAACTGAGTTCAATTTCCAGTATATACACATATATATGATTACTCAGATCTCTTTTGAATTTAGAGTGGGACAAATGATGTATTTGCTATTCATGTACATTATTTGTTAAACTTTTGCAATCTCTCCATATTATGGATGAAAAAACTAGGGCTTGGAGAATATGAAATACATGACCGTAGCTAGGGGTTTAGCTCTTCTGATTTTGAAACCTGTACCCTGAATGTGGCCCCTACTTCTCACAAAATATCTACCACATAGGACCATCTTTGGCAGATCTAAGCACACATCTAAAACATCATGGCGATGTTGTTCTCTCATGTTTTCAACACCCCCCTTACATATGCAAATTGAAAATCTTTGCCCTTCCGACACTGGACACCCAGGGTTTAGAACTAAGAAAAAGCCCAGGCGTGGCTGTACATGTCTATAAGCCCAACACTCAGGAGGCTGATAGAGGACAATTGCCAGGATTTTTTTTTTAAATATGTATTATGACTGGCTAAGCCTATCCTGGGGGTGGAGCTGGCACAGTATGTGGTGCTGGGGATCCAACCACAGTCCCTGTGGTTGCCTAAGCAGATGCTTTAGATCACTGAGCCATCTCACCGGCCCAATTGCCAGGAATTTGAGGCCAGGCTGAACTACATACTGAGACCCTGCCTCCTAAAGGAAAAGTGCAATGGGGAGGGCGGGGAGGAGGAGTTGAGTTATACCTTTATTTTATAGGATTTTAGGCCTGTTGATTGCAGTGCTATAATTTCCGATTTCACTTGAGGGCAAAGAATATTCCAGCCTGGTGTCAGTTGTTTAGGATGATTGAAAGCTAACAAGCCAAAGTCTTCTTGTCCAGGGAGAAGAGACGGAGGTACCTGATACCTGCTGAAGATATACCTTTGTGGGCAGCTCTCCCTCCAGGCTGGCTTGGCACAAACAAAGGATTGATAGTTTCTTATATTAATAAGAGACAGAAGTTGAAGTTTCCAAGGCATTAACAAATTATCTATTGCGTTATATTTACTTTGAATTAAAAGAATGGTTTACCCCATGCTCATGAGCTCAGAAAGTCGCAGAGTTGAGTGGAAAGCCCATTGGCTTTGCAGTTGGACAGATGGGGATTTGAAGCTTGACTGCTTGGTTATATGTTCATCGCTTTGAGAAAGTCACTGCAATCAGCAGGACCAGTTTCCATCATCTGTAAGTCAGAAATAGCAGCAACAACGGAAATTACCATTGGGCCAGATAACGCTCACAGAGGGCCCCACACCAACAGGCCTTCGCAAGTGGCGCTTGCCTTTCTGGGAAGCGATTGGAATTCACTAGGATGTGTACAGTCAGCATCAGCTCTGTTTATCCCCCAACTCCACTCCTTCCTGGAGCCTGGCACCCAGAAGTTAACCAACTATGGTTACTGGGCTGCTGAGTAGCAGCGCTGGGACTCAAACCCCAGCCCCTGGGCCGGTGATGGTGAGCCTACGGTGCACATTCCACAGGGGGCTGCTGGTTACCACTGAAAGCTCTGAAAGGCTCACCATTACTCCCCTAAGTCGTCAGTCAGGTGAGCAGTCCCAGAAGCACACTTTGCTTTGCTTTTGCTTCTGGAAGAGGGTGCTTGTGAGGGAAGGGAGGGTGCAAATGGACACCCTGCTCTTGGGTTCTCTGGTGACTCTTCAGTAGCCTTTGGTACCTTACTCTGTGGTGTGGTGCGTGGACACTAAGCCAGAAGCAAGCAGACGGGAAGCTGTCAGAATTGCCCTCCCCAGCCTGCCCTGAATCCAGCCTCGAATTCTGGGCCACTTCTTCAGAGCAGAGCCACACGAGCGGAGCGACCAAGCCTTCAAACTAGGGATATTTTATTTATGGCTTTAATAATGGAGTCTCTTGGGAAAGGTTTGGTTTCCCAGAAGCAAAACTGCTGCTACAGAATGCTGTCGAGATTTATTGCTGCTCTTTTTTTTTTTTCCACCACATTTTTTGAGCCACCTTAATAGACTTTAAAATGTACCTTCACAGAAGTGGAATGATCCTAGCTGCTGTTCATTTGGCCACTGTGTTCTGTACAAAGCCGGCACCCTGCAGAAAACAGAGACTATAGGTTGATTATGCATCCACCAGTGACAGCCCTGTGTTGAACAGAATACATTTATTACCCAAGCTGCACTAACTAAACCTCGTTTTAGCTTTGTCTAGTTCTCAGTCCCTTGTCATTGTCCACAAGCAGCAGGACGGCAGCGCACCCAGGTCTCCTGGAGGCATTCGGGCTTGACACTGTTTCCACGGCAACGAGACACAGCCTAGGCTCCAATTTCATTTCATTTTAGATCTTAATGATATTATACAAGAAATAGTTTATGCAGAGAAGGTCAGACATCTGAGAGAGGAAGCAGAGGGAAGGGACAGCCAATGGCCTCCTGGGACACGGGACAGTTTCTGTTTAACGAGAGGAATGGGTAATCCTGTGAAGAAGAAGAAGAGGTCAGAGTCAGCACTTGGGTAACTGGTACAGACTTGTCGTGTCCACACCAGAGTGCATTTCTCTGGCTTGGGGAGACTGAGACCCAGCTTTAGTCTGAGGGAGGCATGCCTGAAAAAGCTGTGTGTCTGCACAGGAGGAGCCCAGCACGGGAATGCTGATAGAAATCCTTCCTGCCAGGGTCAGAGGGTCCCCAGGGTGCGGTGGGGATGGAGTCAGGTCTCCAGCTCCATCCTGTGTGAGCTCGGATGGGTCGGTTACCTCCGCAGGCTCAGTTACTGGGTGTGAACGGGTCTGGGTTCCTGGGAAGACCAGGGGAGAAAGTAAGCTCACTCTAAGTCCCGGGACAGAGCCTAGACCTAGAGCTCAAGAAGTAGTTTTTAAAATTATTATGATTACTTCCTCAGTGGTGGTACTGGCAAGGCATGAATGTTTGTACTTAAAAATGGAAAAACATTTCCGAGCGTGGTGGTGCGTGCCTATAATCCCAGCACTTGGGAGGCTGAGGCAGGAGGATCAGTGCAAGTTCAAGACCAGCCTGGGCTACAAAAGTGAGTTCAAGGCCAGCCCGAACTGCATAGTGAGACCCTGTCTCAGAAAGACAAAAAAAAAAAAAAAAAAA
>PVKN010035333.1:0-11653 GCA_004027915.1 Capromys pilorides | reverse complement strand
TGCTCTCTGCTCCTGTGAGTTGGTTGAGTTGGTTGCTCTGCCGCCATGAACTGGATGCCCTCTGCCCTGTTCCTCTCAGCCTTGGGCCAGCCGAATGTGGACTGAAACCTCCAGCAACTGTGAGCTAAATAAACCTTTCCTTCCTTCATTTTGAGTGTCGGGTATTTGTCACAGCAACGAGTAAAAGTAACTAAGACAGCCCATCCAATGTAAGGTGGTATTCAGTGACATGCTCATATCATAAGGTAACAGCACATAGGCTTTAGCATGGTAGAATAAGGGTGCTAATATTACACAATTTCCTATTATGAATCTAAGTCATCAGTTCAAAAGACTGCATGATTTGTTCATAATCATTTGCTCTTTTTTTTCTTCTTGAATCATGTTATTAGCTGATGAAACTCTAGAATTTCCCACTCAATTCCTTCTTCAATATAATAAATCTGGTGCCTGGGGACTCCATGGCTGTACATGGCCATTTTTATAGAGGCTATAATGACCTGGGAAAGTGCCTGCTTCTATTGCAAATTTAATTTCCCTAATTGACTCATATTTCCCAGAATTGCTGGATTAAACATGATAAAAGATCCTGCTGTCTAATATGATTTACTCTGAGATACAGATTTTCCTCCACAATTGCAAGAAAAATACCTAGCCAGGCGTGGTAACTCATACCTATAATCCTAGCACTTGAGAGGCTGAGGCAGGAGGAAAGAAACTTCCTGAGGCAGGAGGTGGGAGTTTGAGACCAGCCTGGGCTACAAAAGTGAGCTCAAGGCCATCCTGAACTGCACAGTGACACCCTGTCTCAAAAAGATAAAAAAAAAAGAGAGAGAAAGAGAAAATTCTCCTAATATGACACTTTCAACGATAACCTTTTATTAAGAACAAAAAATTTTAAAATGTGCATTGAAATTAGTATTAAATCCAATGCATCATTTAAAATTTTAAGTATGGTCCTAAATATGAAAAACTATGAAATCTACTTACGGAAGACATTTGATAGCAATGAAGAATTTAAAACTAAACATGTTACCACCTACTTTTTTGCAATAAGCACTTTCAACAATCGGTTTAGAATTCCCTAGATTCTGAAGTTACACAGGTGGTTTTAGCAAAAGTCTTCGGGGAACTCTGCTTGTGCCTTTCCACTGGTTCTACGATGTCACATGAAAATGGAGACTAGCTCATTAAGAAGAGCAAATGATGTCCCCACCGCCCAGAATAGTTGGCTGCCACGCAGAGCACAGCCCATTAGAATTCGCGTCTTCCAGGCCAAATGTGGGCATTGCCTTCTTTTCCACGGCAGGTGCATAATTTTCATTTTGCTTTGAATAGGAAAATCAAGTCTGCATGGGCAGGTAACAGATTTCCTGATGTTGAGGAAAATGAGATTCAAAAGGTTTGTCAACCAACCGGCAGTTTGGGATGAAAACGGGAGAGGGGCTACAGAACCAAGACACCAACCCTGTGTGTCTGCTACAGGGCTGTGAGAGACTGAGAGGGGGCGAAGGAGGCAGGGAGGCTTCCCTCAAACTCAGTGAGCCCCCACTGTGCTGCCCAGGGGCAGTCGTCTGGCTGCTGGTGCAGGGCAGCACACCCGGATCCCGGTGTCAGCGTGGGGAAGCACGGTCCTTCAGGCGTCCACAGCCTCTCCTGGCTTTGCAAGGCCGGGATACACACTCCCTGGCTCCACTTACAGTCTCCGCCTGAGGCACACTTTCCCTCCTCGCACACAGCCCACATGAACAGCGTTGGGGGCTCTCTTTAAAGGGCCTGGAGTCAGCACCCAGCACAGCTCCTCTGGCAGTGGGTCCTGTGCTGTATTCTGTAGATTTTCTTATTCTGCATATTTTATATAAATGTAGTCAATGTTATTGGCTTTTTGTGCCTGGCCTCATTAATTTAGCCTAATGCTTTTGAGGATCACTCATAAGACAGCATATATCAATACTTTACTACTTTTTATGGCTGAAAAACATTTCACTGCATGAATATAATACACTTTGTTTATCCACTATTAGTGGATGCACATTTAGACTGTTTACAGTGCTGTTGCGAACAATTATCCATAATTATTTATATGAATACATATTTCTTTTCTATTGGGTAAATCCCTGGAACTGGAGCTTCTGGGTCAGAGGCAAGTCCATGTTTAGCCATTTAAGGAGCTGGCGAGCTGCATTCCCCGGCACCCGCACCATTTTACATTCCCTCCAGCAATGGACAAGGGTCGCAGCTCCTCCACATCTTCAGTGACACTCACGACTTGGACATTAGCTATCCCAGTGGCATCATTTACACTGTGGTTTGATCTGGGTTTCTCTAATGACAAATGATGGTGACCATCTCCTCCAAGTAATCATTGGGTACTTGCATACCACCTTTGGCTAAATGTCCATTCAAATCTTTTGTCCATTTTTAAATTGAGTAATCTGTCTTTTGCTGTTGAATTATAAACATTCCCTCTAAAGCTAATGCTAAACCCTTATTAGATTCTGATATACAAATATCTTCCCCCACTAGGTAAAGTATCTACTTATTTTCATGGTTGTACAAAAACTATCTAATTTTGAAAGAATCCAACTTACCCACTTGTCCTTTAGTTGTCTGTAGTGTAGATGTCACATCTAGGATACCACTGCTTAGTGTAAGATCATGAAGATTCACAGTTACAGCCTTTACATCTTCTCTGCATTTTGACTGAGATTTTTATATGATGTAATATACACAAGCCACATGTAGATAACCATTTTTATTCTTTTGCATGTGGAAAAATCATTCTTGAAATAATTCATTTCTCATATACTTGATTCCACTGCTGAAAATAGATTGACCATAAGTGTCTACGTTTATTGCTTGACACTCAAATTCTGTTCTGTTGAACAATATGTCTTTCCTTATGCCAATACCACAAATTTTAATACGATCATTTTATAGGTAGTTTTAAAATTTGGAAGTGAGACATTTTCTCTCTGCCGCATCTCCCACAAGAATGAAGACTATTCTTAGCAATCAGACTGTGGACATTCCAGAAAATGTCGACGTCACCCTGAAAGGATGCAATTATCATGAAGGGCCCCAGAAGAACCCTGCGGAGGGACTTCAACCACATCAATGTGGAACTCAAGTCTCCTTGGGAAGAAAAAGAGGAGGCTCTGGGTGGACAAATGGTGGGGAAACAGAAAGGAGCTGGCAATGGTCCACATGATCTGTAGCCATGTACAGAACATGACCAAGGGGGTCACGCTGGGCTTCCGTTACAAGATGAGATCTGTGTGTGCTCACTTCCCCATCAATGTCATTATTCAGGAGAATGGGTCTCTTGTTGAAATTCGGAATTTCTTGTGTGAAATATATATTCACCGAGTTCGTAGGAGGGCAGGTGTTGCTTGCTCAGTATCTCAAGCCCAGAAAGATAAGCTAATCCTTGAACGCAATGACACTGAGCTTGTTTCAAACTCAGCTGCTTTGATTCAGCAAGCCACAACAGTCAAAAATAAGGGTATCAGAAAATGTTTGGATGGTATCTGTGTTTCTGAAAAGGGAACAGCTCAGCAGCCAGATGGGTAAGATCCAAGGGTTGATGCAGACACAGAAACAAGCTTTGGGATTATAAAGCAAATCTGTGATATTTTAATGAGACAGTAAAAAATCTTTATTAAATAGAAAAACAGAAAAAGAAAAAGAACTTGAGGTGTCAGCCTTTCAATTTTGTTCACTCTCTCAAGATTATTTGGGCTGCTTGGGGTCCCTTGCACTTCCACACGCATTTTACAATAACATGTTTCTATAATAATAATAAAAAAAAGCTGGGTTGTGCTTTCATAAGGATTTCATAGAACCTCTAAATCAATTTGACAAGTAGTATGTCTAAAAATATGTGTTCCAAGCCATGAACATGTGATGTCTTTTCACTTATTTTGGCCTTTAAAAAAATCCCTTAATGTTATGTTATAGATTTCGGTATAAAAGTCTTATACTTCTTTTGTTGAATGTATTTCTAAGCATTTTATTTCTCTTGAGGCTGTTATAGTTCAATTATCTTCTTAATCTCATTTTCTGTTTATTTATTGCAAGTATACTGAAATACATAGTATTTTTAAAATTTATTTTTAATTAATTAATTAATTTTTTTAGACGGAGTCTTCCTATGCAGTTCAGGCTGGCTTTGAATTCACTATGAGGTCCAGGCTGGTCATGAACTTGCAGTGATCCTCTTGCCTCAGCCTTCCAAGTGCTGGGATTACAGGTGTATGCTTCCACATCCAGCTGTTAAGACATTGATCTTACAGTTTGTAATTTTGCTGATTTTCTGTATTATCCACGACTGTTTTTGAGAAGCTGCTCATTATGTTCCACCCGTAAGATCATGTCATCTGTGAACAGAAATGGCTGAAATCCTTCCTTTCCAGCCTCAGTGTTCCACTGTCCTTGCTGAAACCTCCAGTGAGATGGTGAATACTAATGAGAACAATGCTATTTGCTCTCATATCTGTAGATGTTCGCGTACTGTTCCTGATCTTATTGGGAAAGTTTTCAGCAGCTCATCAAATGCCTTCTTATAAGTGAGTTTATGTACATGTTTATGCCCCTTACCAGGCTGGACTTCTATTCCTAGTATGGTCAGTGTTTCTATCGTGAAAGGGTGCTGGATTTTTGTCTCATGCTTTTCCTATGTATCCTGAGGGCCATGGCCATGTAGTTTTAGTTCTTCATTGTCTTAACATGATAATCAGTACTAATTGATTTTATGTATTATGCTAAGCTTGCATTCCCAGTTAGGTGCACAGCATAATCCTCTTTTTACAAACAGTGCAAGTCACTTTGGTAGGATCTTGCAGAAAACTTTTGCATTTATATTTATAGGAGATATTGACTAGAGCTTTTCTTGCTTTGTGATGTCTCTGGCTAGGACCTGACACATGGCCCCCTCTTCCGGGAAGAGTCTGAGACGTACTGGAGGTTAGTTCTTTAAGCAACTGCTAGAAACCAGCAATGGAATAACTGTGTCAGGATTTTTTTTTTTAATGGAAAACCATTTTATTTTGTTTTACTTTACTGTATGCTGGGGTAAAACCTAGGGTCTTGTAAACATTAGGGAAACCCTCTGTCACTGGGCTATCCTCCTAGCCCTCTTTGTGGGAAAGTTTTTATTAGTCATAGTTCTAGGCAGGTTTTCTATTCTTTTCTTGGAAAAGCCCTTAATTTCTCTTAACAGTATATACAAATTTGTTCCTCTATTTCTAATTCCACTCCTCCCTGCTATATTGTAGTACAAATGTCATCTTTACACATTGTATATTAATCAACACAGATTTATCATTATTGCTTTAATGTAATAAATCATTTAAATCAGCAGAAAAATGAGTTACAGCAAAAATGTATTTATATTTACTTCTATGTTTACCTATATGGTAACTTTCACTGATACTTTGCATGTTTCTTATAATCTAAAACACTTTTGTTTTAGCTCCAAAGACACTGCTACTGCTTAGTATTTCTTACAGGTAATTTGTTTCACATTGTATTTCAGGGAAGGGTCTATAGGATGCTCAGGGTGTCATTATTAGATTGGGCTCTTAGTGATCCACCTGTTTACAGTCTCTCAAGAGCTGGGATTATAGGTGGCACCACCACGTCCAGTCTCAATTGCCGTCCCCAGCATGTCCTGGGGGTGGGGCCTCATGTCCCAGGGGTGGGACTACAACGGCAGGGCCGGGGATCAAACCCCTGGCCCCTGCAAACTGCTTGCAGGTGTTTTACTCTGCTGAGCTATTTGCCCAGCTCTATCTTACAGGCATGTTTGCTAAACAAAATTTCTCAGCTGTCATCCGAAATGTCCTAATTGCTGTCTCACTTTTGAAAGATGGCTTTGCTTTTTAAAAGCTGGTGGTCCTTGGGACACTGACATGCCACCCTGCGTGGTTGATAAGCTTCCCACCTTGGAGCCACATCAAGGACACCTGATGAGTTGCTGCTCTCACCTTTCCAAGGTTTCCTCTTTTGGTCTTTGACTTTCAGAAATTTGACTCCTAATGCATCCAGAATAGACTTCCTGGAGTTTATTCTACTTAGACTTGGCTGTGATCTTTGAATGTATGAATAAATGTCTTTCATAAAGTTGAGAAATTGTTGACCATCATTTGCTTAAATATAATTTATTTTTGGCCAGCTCAGCCTTCCCTGGGGTTGGAGCTGGCACAGCATATGGCACCTGGGATTGAACTGCAGTCCCTGCGGTTGCCTAAGCTTTCCTAAGCAGGCACTTTAGACTGCTGAGACATCTGGCCAGCCCCATACTCAAATATTTTTATGTCTCTTTTTCTCTCCTCTTTTTGATTCTCATTAGACTTAGGTTGGTATATGCTTCAGCATTTTCCTCCTTCTTTCTTGCTATTTCTCAGAATGGGTAATTGTAGACGACCTATCTTCATGCTTGCTGATTCTTTCTTCTGCTTTTACAAGCCTGGGCTTGACCACCACTTGGGGATATTTTTATTTTACGGATAATTATTCAGCTTCATAATTTTTAACACTCATACCTCTGTATTGCTATTCTGTTATTGGAAGGAGCACTCTGCTCACACTTATCCTTTGTTCTCTAGAGGTAGTTCCTTTACTATAGCTCAGTTAAAGTCTTTGATAGTAACTACAGCATCTGAGCTTCCTCATGGATAATTTCTAATGACTACATTTTTTTCTGTGCAGGGGCCATTATTTATCTACCTGCCTCATGCTTCCTGTAAAAAACATGGACTTACAAAATAATGTAATGTGGTAACCATGGAATTTAGAATATCTCTCCTTCCCCAGATTTACTGCTACCTATTTAGTGAGTTTCCTGAATTAACCCTGTAGCCCACAATCTGTGTTGTCTGTGACCTCTGCATGGTGAGACAAAGATTTCCTTACATGGAAACTCAAGAGTTTCCTTGCCTGGAACCAGTGAGTTTCTGAATCTTTGGGGCATGAGCTTGGCAGGACACTTTAGTTCATTCAGCACTCAATCAAGCAGCTGGCAACTTCTCTTCACCTTCACGTGTTCCTCACAAGAGCTTCGAGGTCTGCTCCATGTGAGATCTAAGGGCCTAGTGGGCCTTTCCTTAGCAGGGCACATCTCTAGGCAGTTGTTTGAGCATTTTTGTGTCCTTCCAATAACCGGTTTTCATAAATACCCCGCAAGGTCAAAGAAAAGGTCTTTTGGACTCGGAAGCCCCAAAGCAGGTCAAAGAAAGACAACCTTGTGAGTGGGGGCTTCTAGGAAAGCCTGGAGGTTCAGATAATGACAGTATGATGATGCTATAAGGATTTTTCAGTCCTGTTCTACCCCTGTGGTGACTGTTAGGCTGTGTTGCTTGCTGTATTTGTGGCTGTTGGCTTCCAAAGTAACCACACACAGCTCGTGTGTGGGGTCGGGGGGAGGGGGATGGTGGTACAATTCCAGAAAGTTCCTTTCTTTCCTGGGTAAATGCATTCTAGATTTTTACAAACTTTGGTTAGTTTTTAGAGTTGTGAAAAGGTAGTTTTTTTTAACCTATATCCTCATTAATTTCATGTAGGAATATCATAGAGGCTTCCACACGGTCCTCTTCCTGATGTCACCCTGCTTCCTTTAAGGGACACATTCCATTCCATTGTGTGATCTGAATATCACTTACTCTTTTTTAGTAACATTTTCCTCCAATTTTTTACTTTGAAAAATTCTAAATCTTCAGACAAATTTTAAAAGTAGTATAAAGGTACAAATTTAGCCTTCACATAGAGTCAACAAGTGTTAAAACTCTGCCATATTTGCCTTGTCTCTGTCTCTCTGTCCTTCTCCCTCTCCCTCTCCTTCTCTCTCTCTCTCTCTCTCTCGCTCTCGCTCTCTCTGTCTCATGTGGGAATTAGTTACAGACATTGTAATAACTTCTCCTTTGAAAACATGTACCCGCTAAGAGCCAGGGCACTCTCCTCTGTAACACCATGAAAACACAATAATCATACTCAGGACATTTTACATTGTCACAACCTTTCATCTAGATGCCATCTGCAGATCCTCCAAACAACAACTCAGAGTGCAGGCCCGCCTCCTGAAAGAGCTGCTCTGCCTACCACAGAAGCAGGCTTGGCTCCGAGGTGCTGCTGCTAAGTCTCTAAGGTGCTGCTTCAGAGCCTCTGCTTCTCAGAACCCAGGACTCTTCACTTGACTAAGAAAAGCCAAAAGCAAAAAGGCAGAGCTGCTCAACTTTCCAAGGAGTGGCCGGCAACATAGCTGCATGATAGAGAGCTGGCCTAGCACGAGTGAGGTGCTTGATTCAACTTCTAACATGGGGGGAAAAAAGGAAAGAATTATATGTGTTGAGGTGGGGTATCTCTCCTAATTCTCCCCTAAGCTGTCCTAATGAAATCATCCTAGGGTATCTGTTAATCAGATCACTTCAAAGGGCCAAGAGATGCTGATCCACACTCCTGCTACGTAGGTTCCTGACCACCATAACAGAAGTACAGCCCTCCTGCTGCCACGTACTGTGCAGGGCAGTGCCTCCGTCTCCCACCTTGATCTTACGCAAGATTACTCTGAAACAGGCCTCTGGCCTCAGGATCAGATAAAGGTGAACTCACAGCGTTAAACATCAAGTCATACTGCTTCCAATTGTTTAAAAAGTTCCTATGACAGAGCTACCACCCAGTACCCACTTAGGTCAGTGCTTCTGAGAGCCTAGCCCACATGCTATGCACAGCAGCATTGCACATGGATGGTTCCCAAGCTTCACTGCAGGCCGAGTACCTTGAAATGTCCAAGGGCTGGATGCTAGCATCTTCATTTTAAGAGCACCGCTGCTTACCCCAAAGCATATTTATATTTGAGAAGTGCTGCGACAGGCTTTCATATGAGATGAAATGAATGAAACTTGGAAAAGTCTGTGGACTAACAATCAAGGATGGAGAACTGATTTGTACTGGTGTCTGTCGTGGTAGCTCGCAAACATTTTAATCATAACAGTTACAAAGAATATATTATTCATCATAATGCAAGACCTGTGCACGTGCACACACACACACACACACACACACACCCCGCATGCGCTAAAGTTAAAGTTTCATGAAATATTACTTCTCCTTACTATCCGTGATTCATACTGATATTTTTATCCTATTCCATTTTATTTTCTAACAGCAGTGGACATAGTTCACTAAATCGATTCCACAATCCTTTAATGAACCACAAACTAGAGTTTGCAAAACACTGATTGATAGCAATCAGTAGCAACAGAAAACAAGAGTCGAGAAGAAGCCTAGAGAGAGAGTGTAGAAAACACTGTGAACTTGTTATTAAATATGACTCTATTTTTAGGTATTCTTAAGATGCATGCACTCAGATGGATTTGGAATAGCTTAATTGCAAGACTGTTCTCCAAATGTGATGCATTTTTATTTAGTTTGGTTATAGATCTTATTACCTTCAAGTAACGATTATGGGTCTTAGGAAGGGACACAGAGGGATGAGAACAATATGTGAGGCTGAGAGTCCTGGATCTAAGCCACTGAGGTGCTTGGGTGACACCCTGAGTGGCAACCTCTGAAAGCCCCAGTTTTCTCATCTCTGAAATGGGGCTAACAATGGCAATTATCTTGAAAAGTTGCTTTAAATATTAAATAATTTGTGTAAATAGTAGTTGTCTCCATTACTCTTCTCTAGTTGCTGGAACCCCAAGTGACACCCAAAGTGAAGGAGGGAAAGGTATATTTAGCTCACAGTTAGTGGATGTTTCAGTCCATACTCAGTTGGCTCCAAGGCAGAGAGGCACACGGCAGAGAGCAACCTTTCATGGCGGAGGCAAAGAACAGGGAGCAGAGAGCAAGTCTGTCTCCCTCCTTCCATTGGTGTGCAGAGTATCTGCCCCGGGGCAGTCACATCTCCCATAACATGTGTAAGTGATGACCAATCAGACCCACATAAACTGTTATGTGCAACCTTAGCCAATGTCTGATTATCTCATGACGTGTTGGAAAGGTGTTAGACCAACAGCATAGAGACCAGCAGCTCTGGCTGCTCTTTGGAATCACCTGTACAGATAATTACAGTACCCCAGACAGGCCCTCCCTCCTGGCTGCACCTCTGACCCAGGAAACTAAGTCCACGCCCCCAATCGTGGAGGAGATGTTTTAAATCCACCATGGGCAAAGAACAAGACTCTAATCACTCTGCTTTTAACACTAGGCAGAGGATGCTGGAACACACCAAAGTCAACAGATTTCTGTGTCCCTTACATTTAGGATATTCAGGTTTGTATTCAATCACCTTCAGACACTGTCCTTAGCTTTACCAGTTTTAAACTCTTTAGTCTTCAGCATGAGGGTCACCAATTTTTTTTTTCTGTAAAGAGTTAGATCATAATTGTTTAGATTTTGTGAGTCTTAAAGTATCACAGCTTCACAACTTTGCAGTTATAGCACAATGTAGCCATAAATATGCATATAAACAAACAGATACATTCTAATAAAACTTTATTTCAAAAAACCAAGTGGCAGACAAAATTTGATCAGTGAGTTATAATTTGCTATTTTTCTGTTTTAGAAAGCTTGAAAATCCTAACTAGCATACTGACCTTGTATCCATTGATATAAAACTACTTTTAAAAAAGCATGAAACGTACAGAAAATATTCTCAATTTTAAAATCTTGTCTTTCCAATATTGTACTGCTACATTCATCAGATTCAAAAGAGAGTATTTTGATTATATCTACATTCTGCAATCCTATTCAGGCTATCGCTGTCACTGCTACCAATCACTGCCAAAGCTTCTCTTCCATAGAAAGCACCAGCCTGACTGGGTACTCCGTTAAAGTCCCGCAAATGTCCAGGGCAAGCCGAAGGGAAGCAGCAGGATGGTTCCACTTCTGGCATCCTCTCTTGTATAAGATGCCGTAGGAGTTAAAAACTCCATGTGTGCTGTCTTCGAATACTTCTATCCCCCATGCCACTGATGGATGACATACAAATATACAAGCTTGGGGGTAAATGGTTGAGTTAAATCATTTCCGTTCAACTGAGTAGTTTTAATCAAGGATGCCACCCCAGGAAACCCTGTGCAAGTGTGAGGCCCTGCCTAAGTGGACGGATGTGAACGCAACTGTAACTTTGGCTTCTGAAGCCCTGGTGGAGACGGAGATAGGGCGCAGGGCACAGCTGTGCTCTGCCCGACTGAGGCCTGCTCAGCAGTGGGCTGAAGGCGCAAATCTGCAATGCTGAGCGAGTGCCTGGGCACATGCGCGAGCTCACAGGAGCCGGCACTGCCCTGTGTAGCCCCACTGTCCCAGACGACACCCTGCACAACCTTCTGGGAAGAGGATGACTCATTTTCCTACACTGGACCTGCCATTAATCTCCCAGTTTCCTTGGTGCGAAGGAAAATAAAACGAAGGACCGAGTGTGTGCATCTGCACTCGGTCACCATGGCACCGCGGCTCCGCCCCGGCTGCACTCACTTGGACGTGTTCTCCAGGATTCCTTTGACTTCATTCATTTCTTCTTTTCCAAAGTAAACAACAGTGAGATGAACTCTCCCGTCCTGCTGGATGCACATCTCCCTGGGAAGAAAAACACACGGACGTCACTAGGTCTGATTCCTGTTTTGACCTTCATAGGCAAAGCAAAAAAGAAAAA
>PVKN010035332.1:0-11655 GCA_004027915.1 Capromys pilorides | reverse complement strand
TGGCAATCCTCCTGCCTCAGCCTCCTGAGTGCTAGGAATACAGGCATGTACTAGCATGCCTGGCTTTGCAGAAACCAATATAAAAAGGTTAATGAACATTTAGACATAAAACTAAGAATAAGTAACTGATTTTTTTTTTTTTTTATTTAGAGAGCAAGCTATAGAATAGCAGTGTCAAGTTTGAAAATATGTATGACAATACTGTCATTTATGTATGGCTACATATGAGAAACTATGAATATTTAAAATCAAAATATTATAGTAAAAGACATTGCCATTAATCCCCCTCAGAGCAAGTCTCCTCACTTTGAACATATTTATGCCATGTTCTTCCCATCTCTGAAGCAGTTCTGGAACTCTTCT
Organism: Capromys pilorides; assembly: GCA_004027915.1. NCBI lineage: Eukaryota > Metazoa > Chordata > Mammalia > Rodentia > Capromyidae > Capromys > Capromys pilorides. Next base: position 11,292 of record PVKN010035332.1, on the reverse strand, counting down.
TTTTTTTTTTTTTTTTGTCTTTTTGAAACAGGGTCTCACTATGCAGTTCAGGCTGGCCTTGAGCTCACTTTTGTAGCCCAGGCTGGTCTTGAACTCACACTGATCCTCCTGCCTCAGCCTCCCGAGTGCTGGGATTACAGGCGTGCACCACCACGCCTGGCTTGGAACTCTTCTTTTGTGAGGGTCCTCTGTTGTGCTGTCCTGGCTGCCCTATGCGCTATATTCAAAAGCTTTACCTTTCATGGTCATTTTAACTTTGGAGATGAGCCACTAACTGCACTGTCCAAACACAGTGAGTAAGGTGTAGGTAAGCACATCGCATGCTTTTATTTAACAGAAATTACCACAAACCTTTGTGAATCAGTATATAACAATTACAACCACAAACCTTTGTGACTCAATATAAACCTTTGTGAATCAATATTGAGTGAATCAGTATAAAACATTGAGGCAGCTATGAAAACACAAAAAACGCCTTCTGAGAATTAGCTCAGAAAGTGGCAAGAACAACAGGATAAGTGTCTGAAGTATGTTAAAGGGGACTAGTGGCCATTTTTTTCTGTGTTTTTTTGAGACAGGGTCCTGCTCTGTATTTCGGGCTAGTCTTCAACTCACTGTGTAGCTGGGCTGGCCTGGCACTCAGGCAATGCTCCTGCCTCATCCTCCCAAGTGCTGGGATTATAGGCATGCATGATCCCCCACTCCTGGTACACTATAATAATGTTTTAAAAATTTAAATGTTTGCTGTAGTCTTTTATCACACCTCCTACATTGTAAGAATCTAAAGTGACACATAGGATTAAACACTAATTATACTGCAGTGGTGCCTGATGATGAGGGGTAGGGCAGGGGGACTTAAAAATAAAAATGTAGTTGTACTACTATTTATTCAAAAAAATTCTTGAGGGCTGGGGATTTAGCTCGGTGGTCTAAGCATCTGCCTGGCAAGCGCGAGGACCCAGATTTTATCCCCAGTGCTGCATGCCATGCAGGCCCCTCCCCAAGCTGGTCACTAAAACTAGGCTGGGCCTGGTGGCTCATACGTGTAATCTCAGCACTGTGGAGGCTGAGACAGGAGGTTCACTACGAGTCTGAGAATTCTTGAGGTAAGTACAGGACATTAACATTTTATTTAGCATTATCGTTCTGCATGTTTGCAGTATCTCTTAATTAAAGAGCACACATACATACATACATTTTAAAAAATCCTCTTGTTATTAGGGGTCTGTAGCTCAACACACCTCTTCTCTTCCTAAACTTAGGTACATAGCAGAGATCAGATAAAATTTGTTAAAAGCACTTCAGTCATCATGAAGATGATGGGGACCATCCATAGCACTCTGTCCTAACCTTGATTTTGGGCAAAACAAAGTTTTAGTCAGTAGATAAGAAAATCCACTTAATTAATGCATTTCCCAGGGACCCTTATGTCATTAGCCACCAAAGACCGCAGCTTAGAAATGGTGATGCCACATAATTGAAACACCTGAAGAGAATTAAGAGGTCCTTAGCTAAGCCAGCTGATGTCCCTGGTGTCCTGAGCTTTGTTAAGTCCCTGTCTTCTTGCTGGCAGCCTCTGCCAGCTGAGAGGATGCTGAGCCAAAGGCTTGCACTGTTTTCATAGGCCGCTTGCTGGAAAGTCTTTACTGCAGGTTCCGTATGTATCACATTGTATTCTGAAACACTGGTGTGTTGATTTTGATACATTTTTCAATTCATTACATGGGAATGCTAGACATTTGCCTTGCTTTTAACTGGTTCATTTTTTTTTGCGGAACCGGGGATCAAACTAGTACCTGGCACTTGCCAGGCAGTTACTAGTGCCCCTGAACTATCTCCCTGACCCCATTAATATATGTTAACTGAAAGAAATTGATTAATTGTATTGGGACTCAATGATATATTTCAATCAGTTACATCTGTGTCAGTCATGGTTCTCCAAAGAAATAGAACTGGAGATAACGTAGATAGAATGTAGAGTGTGTGTTGTGTGATAAGTAACGGCTTATGCAATTACGGCGGCTGAAGAGTCCCAAGATTTGCATTTGGCCAGCTGGAAGCCTAGAAGGACTAGTAGTGTACTTCTTGTCCAAAAGCTTGGGCTGGGGAGATAGATCGTCTCCAGTACTGCATGCTGTGCTGGCCCCATGCCCAGCCGGCCACTGAGACTGAGAGTGATGAAGCATGCCAGTAATCCCAGCACTGGGGAGGCAGGGACAGGAAGATCACTATGAGTCTGAGCTGCATAGCAAGACCTTGAAACAAATAAAAACAGGCAAATTAAAACAAACAAACGAAAACAGAACAAAAGAAAGCTTGGAGGCTAAGGATCTATGAAGAGCCAATATTCCAGTCCGTGTCCAAAGGCTAGAAAAATCCAAAGTCTAACCTCAAGGCATCTGAAAGGATGTAATTCTCTTACTTAGCTTTGTTCTGTACAGGACTTTACTCAACTGGATGGTTCCACCTGCACTGGGGGGACAGGTAATCTACGCAGTCTTCTAACTCAAATGGTAGTTTCATTCAGAAATACCTCACAGAGATGGCCAAAGTGGTGTTAGACCAAATGTGGGCACCTGGTGGGCCACTAAACTTAACGCATAAAATTTATCAGTGCTTTTTTAAAAAAGTCGAAATTTAAAATCATTTCACAAGACTTTTTTTTGGCTGGCTCAGTCTTCCCTGGGGGCTGGGCCTGTGGGCATGTGGTGCCTGACGTTGAACCCCAAGGTCCCTGAGCTTGCCTAAGCCTGCCTACAGCAGGTGCTTTAGACCACTGAGCTGTCTCACTGGCCCTCACAAAGCTTCTTTTTTTGCAGGAGGAGGTAGTACCTAAGAGCTTGTCTTTTGTGTTTTTGAAACAGGGCCTTGCTAGGAAGTTCAGGTTGGCCTTGAACTCACTACGTAGCGCGGGCTGCCCTGAAACTCAGTGATACCCCTGCCTTATCTTACCAAATGCTAGGACTTCAGGTGTGCAACAATACACTAGGCAACTCCTAAAGCTGGCGTCAGGAAGGGCATGACTAAGAATTACAAAATGGCTGGGCGTGGTGGCGCTGGGCGTGGTGGTGCATGCCTGTAATCCCAGCACTGGGGAGGCTGAGGCAGGAGGATTGGTGGGAGTTGAGACCAGCCTGGGCTACAAAAGTGAGCTCAAGGCCAGCCTGAACTGCACAGCGAGACCTTCTCAAAAAGACCAAAAACAAAAAACAAAAAACAAACAAACAAACAAAAAAAACCCCAAAGAATCACAAAATGGTGTCTGTCCCACTGAATGACAGCTGCCACTGGTATAGTATCAGGGCAAGGATTCAAACTAGGTTTTCTCTCAGCACCAGCTACCAAATCCTGGCCCCACTGCCCAGGGGACAAAGCTTCTTGACTCGGTGATTTTTTTTTTTTTTTTTTTAAATTCAGGGTCTTGTTATACAATTCGGGATTTGTAGTGATCCTCCTGTCTCAGCCTCCCCAGTGCTGGGATTACAGGTATGTGCCACCATGCTTGGTTTCAGGGCCTGCCTGGTCTGGGGCCAGCACTGCATGGGGTACCTGGGATCGAACCCGGGTTCTTGCACTTGCAAGGCAGGCACTTATGCCATGGACCAATTGTTGTAGGCACCTGAATTAGATAGAAATATAGGCAGTTACACCGGGCCAGGCCCTCAAGGGGACAAGATGGAGGACAAGGTGACTTTACAGCTTTACAAGAGGCAAACACCCCTGCTGTGGGCTGGACCTCAAGACAAAAGAGAAAACAAATGTAGCCACACAGTTCCCTAGGCCTGCGCATCAGGGGTTGATATTCTAAGTAGGTATCAGTCATCTTAAAAGAGCCCAATTGAGTCACTAACCCAACCCCCAACAGGAAGAGACTGGATTTAATCAATTTTACCTAAGCAATGGTGCTTGTAATCCCATTGGTTGACCATAGTTTTGTCCCACCTCATACCCCCCTAAGTGAGTTCCCACATCTTCTCTACTGCCTTAGACCCACCCCTCCACATGGTTTTTCTCTATAAAAGTCCCTGGAAGAGACTGCTTCCCAGGGACCGCCCACTCAGGGCCACTCCTGTCCCTCTCTCAGCAGCGTCTTTCTTTCCCTCAATAAATCCATTCTGCTCATAACCTCCATTTGTTCCTAAAATTCATTCTTCAGTTTTAGAGAACATAAACTCGTCCCAGGTACTTTACAGGTTGAGAGATTGGTTTTCCCTATATCATTTGGAGTTTCCCTGTATCATTTGGAGGTCATCCACCCAAGACCAGTTTTTACACTGTATCGCTATTTCCCCAGCCCCAACTCTGTGATTCTTATTACCAAAGATGCTTAATTCCTTCATTAATAATTTTTTTTTTTCTTGATCTTTTTGAGACAGGGTCTCGCTATGCAGTTCAGGCTGGCCTTGAGCTCACTTTTGTAGCCCAGGCTGGTCTCAACTCCCACCAATCCTCCTGCCTCAGCCTCCCAAGTGCCGGGATGACAGGCGTGCACCACCACGCCCAGCCAACATTTTGTTAAGATTCCTCCAGAGAATCAGTGATGGATTAGCAGAGAGGAAACCTGAAGAGTTAGCAATGACTTCTAAAAATTTTTCAGACGCAGAGCGTGGTGCCACATGCCTATAGTCCCAGCACTTAAGAGGCTGAGGTAGGATTCTTGGGAGTTCAAGACCAGCCTGGGCTACAAAAGTGAGCTCAAAGCCAGCCTGAAGTGCATAGCGAGACCCTGTCTCAAAAAGACAAAAATAAGTAATAAATTTTTTTCATGAATTTTCTATTATTAACTACTTTTGTGGCGTTGGGCCAATTAATCTCTGTTTGAAAATAGGAGAGCATTAGAGATGACCATTATGACTCTCATTCAGATCTGGAAGCCTAAAGGGTGTTCTTTTCAACACTATTTGGACATTGGCGCGTCTTTACTACCACCCAAATGAACCGTAGTTTTTGTTTTTGAGACAGTCTCAGTATGTACTCAGGCTGGACTTGGACTCGCTGTGGGGTCTCAAACTTAGAACAATTTTTCTGCCTCAGCTTTCTATGGTTGTGTTCTGCCAAACCTGGCTTAAGTGTGTTGTGGAAAGCAGTCTCAGTTATTTACAGCTCCATTCTCTCTTCTTTTTTTTTTGCGGAACCGGGGATCGAACTCAGGACCTTGCACTTGCCAGGCAGGCACTTGTGCGCCTGAACTATCTCCCCGGCCCCCATAATTCCATTCTCATTTAATCCTCTGAATACATATAGGGACTACTCAGGAGTGAGTTCTGCTGTTAGGGCTGGACTTCAAGCAGAGCCCACATCATGAGGTACTAGTACATTTATTAGAGTAATTTCCATAGGAAAAGCCATGACTGTAGAGCCCGCAGCTGGCTAAGTATTGCTATTGAGTGCTTTGGTGAGGTTTTTTTTCTCCTGTTTACTTAGAGAATCACACAAAATAGCTTTTGACAATTTTTCAGTAATCTATATAAATCAGGATTTTTCCCATTTTTATTAGTATATGTTTACAGTATAATGATTACATACTAGATTTAATAACTGATCTGTTAAAAGTGAGCCACGGAAGTGTCATTATTTCATTTTCTGAATTTCAGTAATACATTGTCCTCAAAATCAAGAAAGGTTGTCTAGTAGAGAAAACCAGTATTATTCCTCTGGAATTCAAGGTTCTTGTGATGCTGTCTTAAATGTCAGCTGTTAGGTTAATTCTCTGTCTCTCTGTCTCTGTATCTCTGTCTCTCAGAAAAAGACAGGGAATCTTCATCTTCCTTGGAGGACATTAGTGAGCTTAGAAAATGAAAACAGAGATAAAATTTATTCCCATCAGCTGTGTCATGAGAAAATTGGTGTTATGCTGTGAGATAATGGTAAAATTCGCAGTCTTGAGATTTTCCAAACACTTTTTCCAAGTGAGGGGGAAGAAGATTTAAAGCGTCTTCTAATCATGACTAAAGAACTATGTGGTATGCATGTCTTTTTCTAACAACACTAGCAAAAGAAGAGTCCAGATTTAAATCCTCAGCATTCTGTAAATCCGTTCCAGGCTTTTCTGAATCTGGAAAAGCTGGGTACAGTGGAGTTTTTATTTTCTATTGAATGAGGTAGTCGGAATTGAAACCTGTTTTCCCTCCCTTAAGGTCCTCTTCTGATTCTCTTATATGAGCTTGTGAGGAAGGTATTGTTCTACAGTTGCGTTGTGCAGATGGAACCTTAATTTATTTCAGTGTCTGTGACCACTGGCAGAAAATCCAGGCTTCACTTCTGCTTGTCCACTGGAGCTGCTGCTTACTCCTCTCTGTAGCACGTTTAGTGCTTTTGAAGGACTAAGCCTTGTGGCCGTATTTGCCATATGAAAGATATTAGCTTTGCTTTTAGAGCTTGGGAGCATCTCAGGGTCTCTAAAGAGGGCAAGTTCATTATAAGCTCTATTCAGTTTTGAATTGCTATGACTGAGTTTGGGAAACCAGAAAACTGCGTTCTGTTGTTTGTTCCTAAACATGACTGCTTTTTATCCAGCTGCCTGCTGAATCCTGGGAGGTTGTGGTGTGACTTTAACATATTTAATGTATACTTAATGTAATCATGGGATCCTAAGTATTTGTATATTTCTCTTTGTGGATTAATAACCAGAGCGAGGCTGGTGAGATAGCTTAGCCATCTAAAAACGCCTGTTCAGGCAAGTGCAGGCACCACGGTTGGATCTTTGGCACCACATGCCACACCAGTCCCTCCCCCAGGGTGGGCAGAGCAGGCCAAAAAACAAAAAACAAAAAACAAAAAACCCCGAAGTGAATCATGGAGAATTTAGGTTGGTTTGCACATCTCTTATTGCTAACTTGAGATGGAGTTCCCCTGAGGGAGGCAGTGAAATGTGAGAATCAAGGCTCTGCATGAATCATTTTGCATTTTCCTCGTAGAAGCTGTTCAAAAATCTGTCACTCAAGCAACAGTAATAAATGCGCTTTAAAAATACACATGCATGTGTGTGTGCACACACACTTTAGTTCAATTATGGAGAATCCAAATTATCCTTATTCTCTAAGGCATTTACTAGAAGAGAAGAGAGTCCTTGGGCATTATTCTATGTAATTAGATTTTTGCACCTCTGTATTGTGAATTGGGGTTTCCAGTGTCTGCACCCTAAGGTGTAAAGTGATGGTGCTTAGCAACCTAAGTTCACAGTCAATGCTATAATTCATCAGCACTTTTAAGCTTTAAAAATTTTATTTTATTTTATTGTCTTTTTGAAACAGGATCTCGTCATGCAGTTCAGGCTGGCCTTGAGCTCACTTTTGTAGCCGAGGCTGGTCTCAAACTCTCACCGATTCTCCTGCCTCAGCTTCCCAAGTGCTGCAATTACAGGTGTGCGCCACCATGTCTGGCTTAAGCTTTCAAAATTTTAGAAACTATTGAGAAAATAAACAATAGTAGGTATTATAGTTTGGTTTATAATTATTAAAATATTTTATTTTTAAGAGGAATTTGTTTCGTTTCCCAAAATCTTCACTAGAAAGCTCAGCAATTGTTAACAAACTATACCAAAGATTTGGTTGATCTCTCATAGGTTTGTTTGTCTCAATTCCTAGGAAATACCCACCTTGTTAAATAATTATTTAATGTTTTTGCTTTTTTCCTTTCATAGTAGCAGTAGCAATATAATAACTGAAAAGTCATATCAGGAAAAACTAAAGATGAAATGCTAAGTAAATAAAAATATAATTATTTAAAAATATGGGCAGGGGAGATAGCTCAAGGGCATAAGTGTCTGTCTGGAAAACCAAGATCCTGAATTCAATCCCCAGTACTGAAGGGGGGAAAATAAAGAAAAAAAGAAAAAGAAAATATAAGAATAATAATGTTTGGATTTTTTTTTTTAAATATTGTGCTTATGAGCATTTTTGGAAGATGAAATACGGAACAATCATCTGTATTGGTTGGAGAAGCTATTAGAATATTTCATAGTCGTGAGATAGGAATAGTGGAGAAGTAGGGCTATCCTATAAATAATATCTTTAAAGAAAAACTTTTGATACAGTAGAATTTAATTGAACAGCTGTAGGACTGGGGGCTAGTTTTCAAAAAAATGTATGAATTTGGGTCTTGAGATTTCATGTAGATTTTAAGTAGGCCCTTATGTGTATATACTTCTATGTTTCTAAATTGCTTAACGAAAACAAACCAGGAAGGGGTTTTTGTTTGTAAATAATTTTCCACAGATATTATCATGGACAAAACTGAATTAAAAGCTTAAGTGGAGTTAATCGCTGAGAGTGTAATTTTTTTCAGAACAAATGTGCATTTAGGGCCGGCAAGATAGCTCAGTGGACTAAGTACCTGCTTTGGCAAGTGCAGGGACCAGGGTTCCAACCCCGGGCCACATGCCACACTGGCCCAGCCCCTATGGTGCGATGAGCCAGTCCCCGAGTCCAGATGTGGTGGCGCACACCTGTAATCCCAGCACTGGGGAGGCTGAAAACAGGAGGGTCACTACGAATCTGAGCTGTGTAGTGAGGCCCTGAACCAAATACATAAATGAAAAAAAAAATGCATTGAGCTTTGAGAGTATATATTTTTAATAATAAATGTTCAAGCTCGAAACTACCTTTCTCCTTTTCTGGGAACATTGGTGTGGATTCCATTATTACTATGCATGGTAGTTTACTTTAGTTTTGAATGTTTACTCCGCTATTCTTTCCCTCATTCAGCAAATATTTGCTGATTACGTGAATACAGTATGCCCTTGGAGGAGCGATAAGCCGTGTTTAACTAGCTGTAGCAAAGGTGGTGCAGTGTTTTGTGAGAATGCACGTGAAGGTAAGCTTGTTTGCAGCTGAGGCAATCCCAAAGGCTTGCTTTGGGGTTGAGGTTGCCACCTGGTTTTGAAGAGTGAAAAGTGGCAATAAGAAAGAGGAGAGAATGCTGGCTATATATGCACAAGGAGCCGAAAGGATAAGGAGATTCGGTTTGAGGGGAAGAGACCGGCCAGTTGGGGTCATTCCTTTCGGTGTTGGGTGGGGGAGACACTGTTCTACTCAATGGGGAAGTCTTAAGCGGATTTTAAGCATCTGTTGATGTAGCCTGACAGAAGTGCGTCGATGGAACTTGGCAAACCTTGCTCCATAGGCCTGTACTTATGGCTGGTGAGGCTTTTGCCCCCTTACAACTTTTAGGAGTTCCCTAGCGGCATCCATGCCATGACTTGATTCTGAAGAACGGTTCCCCACTTTAATACCTGGACCTTGGTAATTTGTACCTGTGTCATCTTGCTTGAGACCATGGTGGGCAGCTTGGTTCTGACCTCTCCTGTATTGCCCCATCAGCCCCAGAATCTCCTTTTGTACCATGTGTCTTCTTTCCCATGATCATCCAGGTTCTGTGTATCAGCCCTTGCATTCCATTTTCCACTCTGCTTTTAACTTTTTTTGTTCTGTTTCAAAGCTAAGATCTAGTTAAAAATTTACCCCATACCATAATGCTGATGTAGGACAGATGAAGAGATTTTTGCAAATTTTTTAAAAAAGTGTATTTGCTACAGGACCTCACTGTGCAGCTCAGACTCATAGTGATCCTCCTGTTTTACCCTCCCCAGTGCTGGAATTGCAGGCATGTGACATCATACCTGGATGGACTCGGTGGCTGGCTCAGCATGTTGTACCAGGAATCAAACCCTGGTCCCTGCCCTTGCTTAAGAAGGCGCTTAGTTCTCTGGGCTATGTTGCTGGCCCGGGATTTTTATAATTGTAGAGCTGTAGTAAAAACTTGATAGAAGGTATAGTGGTTGAAATAGATTGAGGAAATATAGACAGAAATGACAGGACCTGGTGAGTGAACATAGGACTGGTGGAGACTTCAGAGTGCTGTGGTTTGAGCATGTACGTATTAAAAGGGTGCTCAAAGGCCTGGCAGGTCCTTTTCTTATTTTTAAAAATGAAGTGCAGTTAAGTTCTGTAGATAGAGATGTTGAAGGACTTTCTTTGAGTTTTGTGAGGGTTACTCTAAGGGGCCGCAAGCAGCTTGGTCACATGAATTATGCCAACACAGGGTCCAGCACACACTGTAATGGTTGAGTAGATTTGAAGAAATATGGCTGCGTCAGAAGTAACCCACATGCCAAATTGCAGAAGAGGCCCTTGCGTTTGTTCTGGTCTTTCTGTTATCCAGTAACCTCCTTCTCAGGGAAGATCAGGCACTGTGTTTTACAAACAATTTCAAAAAGAGGATGTCATATTAAATTTGAGGGCAGAGGAATGAAGGAAATTCAATATCTACAAATCTTGAAAACTGTGGAAAACGAACTTGTTTTTGCTGCTTTTATTTTATGTGGCACCTGTGAGCTGATCTCCTGATTTGAATATTTTACCCTAGAATATTAAATGATGGTCAAAATTTATTGGTTAACTAATATGGGGTCAGGCACTGTGCTGGATGCTTCTTTACATGTGAAATAAAGATGTCAATTCCTCCTTAAAAAATCCTGTTGCGGGTATCTTCCCTATGTTGCAGGTGGGAAACTTGATGCTCAGAGAGGCTCCATGCACTATAGCTATTGACTCATGATTTTTTGCCCTCAGCTCATTAATGCTCAGGTTTCATTTAGTTAATCTTAATTGAGGGATGCACTGAGTGCCTCTTGTGCTGAAACATCTGTGTAGATGGAGGTTGTGTTTGTCTTGAGCTGCCAGAGTAGGGGGCTGTTCAGTATGCAGCAGTTAGGCTGTCTCCAGTTCAAGAGTGACAGTGGACAACTTGCTTTTTGAGTGCTTGATTCCTTTCCTCAGCTTGAGGGCTGTCTCTTAGAACCTGGCTGGGGGATGGGGAGGCTATTCCATTATTACTACTGTGATCATGATTTTGATTACTACTAATTATTATTATTATTTTTAAAAATTTTATTTATTTGCTTGTTGTGTTTGTTTGTTTCTTTATTCATTTATTTTGTGGTTGGCTCAGCCTGCCCTGGTGGTGGGGCTGGCGCAGCATGTGGTGCCGGGGATCAAACCGCAGTCCCTGCAGTTGCCTGAGCTTTCCTAAGCAGGCGCTTTAGACTACTGAACCGTCTCGCCGGCCCAAAAGGTTTTTTGTTTTTGTCTTTGTTTTTGCCGTACCAGGGATTGAACTCAGGACCTTGTGCTTACCAGGCAGACACTTATACCACTGAGCTATCACCCTGGCCCTCTACTAATTATTAAACACTTCTATGTTCCAGCAATTGTGCTAGGTACTTTATTGCTTTACGTAACTGATGCAATATCTCTATGACGTTGCTTCTGCTGTCTTTATATGGAAGGTAAA
>PVKN010035331.1:0-11661 GCA_004027915.1 Capromys pilorides | reverse complement strand
ATGTACAGTTACTAGATGTCTATTATACTACAAAACCTAAAAAAAAAGAAAAAAGAAAAAGTAGTGACATTTACTAGAATCCTGCACATGTTTAGCTCTGGCAATAGATGCCAAGTGCTTCCTCTGTCTGGGAAGGAGCAGGTAAAGCAGGCAGCAAGCAGCTCAGGTCTCTGCAGCTACTCCAATTTCAGCTTGGAGAGTACTGCCAGGAGTAGAGCCCTTGACCAGTGAAGCCACCTACCAATTTAGGGCCATTAATTTCCTAGAGAAAGTGTGCCCTGCAAGGGCAGGCACTGAGGTTAGAGATAAGTTAGCTGGCACTGTTTAAGCTCTAAAATTCTGTTAAAATAAATCATCATGATCATCACCTTCCACTGGCAGCATCTTCCAACTACATACACTACTACATCTTAAAACAAAACACTGCCTGGAAAAGCTCCATATTCTTGATTTCAAGTATTACGTCTTAGCTGCTAAGACTGAATTAGCTTGAGGTCACACATGTGAACTCAGTTTTATGTCCCTATGATATCCAGCTCAGTCCTTGGAATTTGCAGGGCTGGCATTCCTAAGTACCTTTGGATTCATTTCACTTGCATGATTTTTTAAAACTAAGGGACAAGCAGAAGGCTTCCATATTTAGACCCTTTCCGTATATGGTAAGCAGTATCTCATGAGTAATCCTACAATGGCAGTCTTCACTTTCAGCTCCTTACTAATCAGTGAGAAAAATGAAAAGTGGGACATCTCCAATTAAAAGCAAAGCAACATAAAAGGAGTAAAAGCTCTGGCTGTATGCAGGATTCATGTTGCCTTCACCTGGATCTCTCCCAAACTGTTTGGATGCTTTGGGAAGAACCAGATCCAAATCTTTTGAAGGAACATAAGAGTTTTTAAAGTGGTGGAAGTTAAATTCAGTTTCTTCCGTGATAACCTGATCTTTCCCACTGTTTATTCAGTCTGTTCTTTTTTTTTTTTTTTTTAATTTGTATTATGGCCAGCTCAGCCTGCCCTGGGGGGTGAGGCTGGCACAGCATGTGGTGCTGGGGATTGAACCCTGCGGTTGCCTAAGCTTGCTTAAGCAGGCACTTTAGAAGGCTGAGCCATTTCACCGGCCCTCAGTCTGTTCTTACGCACAAGGTAACAGCAAAAAGAAACAACTGGTGTGCAGCTGCTGGGCAGACACTATACCCGTGGTCTGCGATTCTGGTGACTGGCTCATTACATAGCAGCTGAGGTCCAGGACCAGGACTTAGAGACTCAAGAGGACTACTGGATCACTCCTTCACTAACAGAAACAGAGCCATTTCACAGAGTTCCTACACGCTGTTTACTGGGTACGGGAAGATGACTGAGGAAGGCACTTCTGCCTTGAGCACCGCAGCAAAATGTATTCACAAAGTGGTATACAGTAGCTCATTAATCTTGGCAGGTTTTCAGATAGGGATTCTACTTCCAACATAGGTGAGTTTCATTAAATGCAACCAGTGTAACCATGAAAGGAGGCAGGGGGAACCAAGCTGAAGACACTGTTCTGCAGAGGTCCATTTGAAGCAACTTAGAATATTCCCAGATGGATATACTACCACAGCTTAATGATATAGCTGTTTCCCTTCATTACTATCCTATTAGTTGTACAAACTCTGAATCACCTTTTGCTTAATAAAAGCCACCACCTGCACAGATAGCAGCCTGATGAAGAGGTTTCTTCCATCCTCACCTAACTCCTAACACCTTCATTACCACTAGTTTTATGCTGGGAGCTGGGGGTTAGCTGTATTTATTTCCAAGCTTATTATGCTAATGATGCATGGACAACATAATTAAACAGTATGTAATGCAAACAAATACGAAGCAGTCCTAGTTGACTGCTTAAGAGAACAGGCACATCATTAGAAAGAATACTGATAGTGAATAACCTACATAGGAATGAGACCAATCTATGTTTGGAGAAAGAAATCTTTTTTTTTTTTTTTCCTACAGGGTCTCACTATGCAACTCAGTGATCCACCTGTTTCCTGCCTCCCAAGTGCTGGGATTACTGGTGCGCACCACTGTGCTTGAGAGGGGGCTAGTGCGGCAGGCAGGGCCTGGAACCGAACACTGGCCCCTGTGCTTCCCTAAGCAAGCGCTTAATCCGATGAGCTATACCGCCAGCCCTGGAGAAAGAAATCTTTAAAAATGGGAAAGGATTGGCATTTACAGAATTTCTTATTCTAGTTTGCTCTATTCTAAAAAAAAAGTCAAAATTCAGTTCCGTAAGAATTCTGACGGAAAACTCCCTGCAAAGACTCAAGAGATGACCCACTAGCAAATGATTTGAGTTTCAATAAAATGTTTAAAGAGAGTACATCTTTCTTTATGTCTGACCTATCAACTATCTACTTATCCCAATCATGGTGAATGAAAAGGGATTTTGCATATTGGTAGAAAAGGTCTTGTTTTTTCATTTCTAGGCATCTGCGGCTGTAATTCGGAACCTCTGAAAATGACATCACCAAAATTCCATACCAAGTTCTCCTACAAGTCCATTTCCACTGACAGTATGGAAAGAATTCTAACCTGTGGTTAAATCCTTTTAGATTTTATAATCAAGTCTATTTCAATCACCAGGTCCACAATGGGGAAGAACATATAAGAAAGATCCAGGCAGCAGTACAAATAACACAGGCAAGAATATGTATCCTAGTAGGCAAGTCTTTCCATTTCTCATTTTAAAAACAATACAAATAAGTACTGTCATATTAAGTCACACAAAGAAGTGAAAAAGAAACACTACATATGGGTGTTGAGCTGGAAGAGGTAGAAATTGCATTTTTCTATAAGGTAAAAAGGTTAAAGGCATTATTTCTAGCCTTCTGCTTCAGATCGCTATTATCCCCTGCCTGGTCTTCCTGCTTCTGTTCTTGCGCTTAAGGAGTCTCAACAATATACCAACCAAAAAGATATTCCTTTTAAAATGCTGGTCAGACTGTTAATCTCCTAAAAATACCTTCTGGCTTCTGCTATCTCAATCAGAAAAGTAAAGTCCTTAAAAAAGACTTACAAACCCTGTTAACCCTCTCCTCCTTCCCCATCTCTGTTTACTCTTACACTTCACTACTTCTAGAACATTGTTTCCTTCTGTTCTGCATATGAATCAGGAAGAATCCGAGCCCAGGGGCTTTGCATTTGCTATTCCCACTACCTAAAAGGTTCTTGTTTCAACAGCCACACTGATCACACCTTACATCTTTAGCTTTCTGCTCAAAAGTCACTTTTCCACTTGAGGTCTTTGCCACTCTAAAGCCTCAACCTTACCTGCCAACTCTTTAGCACTTACTGGCTAAAATACAATATAATTTTGCTTATTATTTGTATTACTTATCCATTTTTTCCACGAGAATATGAAGACAGGACTGTCGTAAGCCCTTAAATTTTTTCTAACCAGAACAATGGCGGGTACATACTAGATGATCAGTAAGTACTTGAAAAATTATCAAAGGTACTGTTTCCCTCTAGGTCTTTGTAAATAGCTGGAAAATCCTTTCTCCTGCCTTCCTGAGACATATATATCCAGGATCAAGAGGAACTTCCTCCAGGATATTCTAGCCTTGTAGGTGAAGGATTCTCCAAGTATTTCCTTATAACGGATCCTCTCTTACAAGGTAAGCCCCTCAAAGGTGAGACTGAGGCTCCTCACTCCATCTTCTAACACCTTTAGTGAGGAACTGAGGAAAGGCTTTTGTATACTGACCTGCATATCAACAGATGCAAGAGGAAGGAGTGCACACAATTTTATTAATCTACAGAGACTGAGAAAAGCTCAAGAAGTTGTAAATACTTTCTCATTTGGGCCTAAAGGAAACAGAAATATAACAATCACAACTGGAATACAGGCTTTGTCTACTCCAGCTAGAATCTAATGCCAGGACTTAGAAAACAGAAATATATATATATTTTTAAACTTTATTTGTTTATGTTATGGCTGGCTCAGCCTGCTCTGGGGGTGGGGCTGGCACAGCATGTGGTGCCAGGGATCGAACCAGGGTCCTTGCAGTTGCCTAAGCTTGCCTAAGCCGGCGCTTTAGATCGCTGAGCTATTTTGCCAGCTCCAAAAACAGAAATATTGTATCAGTCCTAACAGGAAAGTGGACTTTGTCTACCACAGTCGAGCCCTAATGCCAGGTCCTTATGGCACTCCAGTGCATCAACACCAAGCACTGATGAGGAGACCCTAAGTGAAGAACAGTGGAGTCTGGCCTCCCAGGACCTACAGCCTGTTGTGGAAAAAGTAAAAGTACACAAAGCCTGACTAGTAAGAGGTAATAAGACAGCTGGGTATGGTGGTACATGTCTGTAATCCCAATACTGGGGAGGCTGAAGTAGGAGGATCATTGTGAGTTCGAGACCAAATTGGCCTCAAAGTGAGCTCAAAGCCAGCCTAAACTACACAGCAAGATCCTGTCTTTAAAAACTAAACTAAACACAAGTAAGATGAAAATGAACAGGCACTTTGCTGGAGAATCAGAGATATGTTTGTCCACACATGTGAAGAACCATATTAGCCAAGGATCAGGGAAAACCTACTTGAAGGCGAGTCACTTAGTCTGTAATATGAAGAGTATTTAATTACAATTACTTAGCCTGTGACAACTGATAAACACAATAAGCCCACTTTTTTGATCACTAAAAATACTTGTTAAAGTCTACATGGAACTGAATTTTATGTCTGTCAGTTATATTCAATAGAGCATTAAAAAAAAAAAACTATGGGACATACAGCTCAATGGGGATGGCTCTGATGAGAGCAGTGAAACTTAAGAAATTTTCAAAGAAATAAGTAGGAACATGTAAAAGGATACTATAAGCCAGCCTGAAGGAGCTCCTACTGGCTGAATTTAGGGCAATATTATCACAATAATGAGAATGATTAATTTTAAGGCCAGCCCTGAGCAAAATTTTACAGTATCAACCACGTGTTGCTAAAAAAGAAATAGAAGGGGATAAAGTCAGTTGCCACTACTCAGGATGAATTTTAACACTGATTCCACTTTAAAAACTACTTATCAAATGGAATTAACTTTATCTTATTTTGCAGAATAAAGGAGCTAATAAATACACAGCAAAGAAAAAAATTAAAAATAGCCACTTGGTGCACATCAATGAAGAATTTTCTTCAGGTAAAACTCCACGGTGGAAATGCCACCAAGTGAAAGCCAAAGAAGACAAGGCAACTGAAGGATCACCAAGCACTTCACAGCCCAACACAAAGGGAAATGGCATGCATGCTGATGATGAAGCATACAGAGGAGATATTTAAGCAGAGATACTTTAGAAATCTCACACTGCATGTGCAGTTTACAGAAAATCAAAACTTATGTGTGTGATGAGTTACATAGCAGGAATAAAACAATGAGCAGATATAGGGTATCATCTAAGATAAACAGTGTCACTTAGAAATATTAGGGTCATTAAGAAAAACTACTGCAAAGATTTTTCTAGAAAAAACACTTTGAAGACAAGTTGGGATGGTTTTAATGAATTTAATTCTAGATACTACTGAATCTTTTTTTTTTCTTGGATGTGACAGGTTGGAGGCTAGGAGAATGTCCTCATTGTCAGGATATACACAGAAGTACAATGTTATATTTGCAATTTTACATGGCTCAG
Source organism: Capromys pilorides (assembly GCA_004027915.1). Taxonomy (NCBI): domain Eukaryota; kingdom Metazoa; phylum Chordata; class Mammalia; order Rodentia; family Capromyidae; genus Capromys; species Capromys pilorides. The sequence goes on along the minus strand of PVKN010035331.1, from coordinate 6,009 downwards.
CAAAAAAGAAAAGCAGATTATGAATTACATATACTCTATAAGTAGAAGGAAATTACATATATGACAAATTATCAACCACTGTGGAATCTAAGTTGAACCATTAGGTATTTGTTGTATTTTCATTTTTGACAATTTCCCCATGAAGAGGTACATACATACACAAAAACGCTATGGAAGCCAGACGTGGTGGCGCATGCCTGTAATCCCAGCACTTGGGAGGCTGAGGCAGGAGGATCAGTGTGAGTTTGAGACCAGCATGGGTTATAAAAGTGAGCTCAAGGCCAGCCTGAACTGCATAGTGAGACCCTGTCTCAAAAAGACCAAAAAAAAAAAAAAAAAAAAAAAAAATGCTATGGAGCCTTTGGTCCATTTAAGAAGGCTTTCTTCTACACATGCAAGAGTAGGAGGAGGGCACCTATGTGATTTTGTATTTTGGTGAGTACAACCCAAATTAAAGTAATGTTTCCACAGCAAGGCTGAGTTTCACAATGTTAACATTTTACTTTGCTATAGAAAGTAGGAGATAAAAAAAGACTAATAACACAACTTGCTCTCACAGCCAAGCTGATACAAGCCTACCCTGGACCTTTTCACACAGTGGTGGCCACAACCACAACTAATAAACCTCCCTTGGCTCCCAAACCTAAAAGAACAGCTCTAACTTTTTTGAACTAAACATGCTGGGATGATGTTTTTACATGAATCCTGTTTGAGGTGTCTATTTCCCTGAGTAAATCGGGAAAAGCATGAGGTCCTAGACCCTGCCAACTGCACAGATCTTAAGCTGCAAGTCTGGGCCATCCAGGAAGCTTCAGTGTCAAAACCATGGCCCTATCTTTTCTCCAGCAGATATAAAGGGTGGACACATTACCCTACACCCAGGACATAAACGGGGCCTAAGTAACAGTATGTATAAAAATACCTCATGTTACCCCCAGTTCAAACTAGGCACTCCAGGGTGCTGGGGAGATAGCTCCGTGCACAAGTGCCTGCCTGGCAAGTGCAAGATTGTGAGTTTGAACCCTGGTCCCGCAAAAAACAAAACAAAACAAAACAAAAAACTAGGCACTCCACCAAACAGGTGTCATTACCCTCACAGAAGCTGAGAAAGGTAGGATAAGTTGCTTAAGTTCTTACAGTATGGTACCCAACAGAGGCAAGATGAGAACCCAGTAAAAGACCATTATTTGCTTTAGAGATCACTGTTCATCTGGCACCACTTCTGCCTGGGCTGGCATATTCTAATGCTTGGGATACAACCAGGGTCCTCTTTTTTTTCCTCAATTCCCACAGTCCACTGTGCACACAAGGAGCCAAAAGGAAGAAGATTAAAATACAAGTCAGTTTAAGACCTTTTAATGGTTCCCATCCTACCAGAGGAAAAATCAACATTCTCCTAACAACCTACTAGGTTGTACCTTTCCCTCTCACAGCCTATTATGTTTCCCCTGGGCAACAACCTTCTCCAGCCTTGGGTCCTTACTCCATGCACACAAGGCCCACTCTCTAGGGTCCTTGGACAGAAGTCCTTCTGTCAGAGAGCTTCTCCAACTTCTCTCATTAAAGGAAAACACTGTTTCCACCCTTCCTGCTTCACTCTTCCCACACAACCTCTCCATTTGCTATGTCATACGGCCATGCTAGTCTCTCGACCATAGGCTAAACCCCGGGTCTTTATGTATTTAGTTCATTGGCCATGTTTAGTACCTGTTTTACTGCAGCAAGAAAGCAAAAGGGTCCTTCACAGCCTTGCCCCAACAGGGAAAAGCCATCTGAAGCATCTCTGCTGGAGGACATGGACTAAAGGACAGGAGAATGGGGATGGAGGCTAAAGGATTTGAAGGGGCTGCAGTAGAGCAGCCATACCGGACTCTGAAGAGAGAAGGCTGAGGAGCTCTTGGTTACTCACGATCAGGCCAGATCCACGATCACTTAAGCCTAATCCCAAGTACAAGCCATCCAGCTACTTTTCAAGAGGATAAAAAGAATGCCTTCAATCCATCTGATGTTGCTCTCACAATGGCAAGCACACATCTGCTGGTATAAGAAAAAAAGGATGTGAAGCTGGCTAGCTGTGTGCCAAAGCAGGCTCAACAACACAGATGATGGAGCTCCGCAGGCAGGGAGACCATGAGAATCTACTCTTATCTGCAAGGCACTTAATTGGTGGGTTACCTTCCCACCTCCTCCCTCCCACCTTAATCAAGGACTGTCATGCTCCTACAGCTCTTAGCTGCTGCCAGTAAGTCTATTTTCCCTGTGGTATCACAAAGAGGTGGTGCAGGCATTGCTCATGCTCTGCTGGAGGAGGTCATGGAAAGCACTAGAGAAGGCCTTGAAAGTGGCATCAAGGCTATTAATGGCAGCTACTAGTGGCATTTAAAACATCCTTGGTATAAAAGTCAGTCTATGTTATTTTCTGCTGACTATTAGGAGTATCCTCCCCACTTTACTTTTACTGTCCTTTCTTTGAACCCCCACTGAAATCAGCAGTAATCAACACCTGGCCAGAGCAGACCGAGTCAAATGTTCACTTGACCCTAACTTGGGTCAATAAGATCCTCCCTGTCAGAAATTATACTCAGTCACCGAGCAATCTGAGCCAGATACTCAAATGAAAACTGGGACCTGGCACTAGGGTGGGGGTTGGGGCTAGAGAGGCAGGCATTCAGGTGGCTTCCACCAGTTGGGAGGAGCAGAAAATAAAAGCTCTAATGGGATTACTGTGGCACAGAGGTAAAGCATCCAGATATGAGAAGGGGCCACACCTTCACAAGAATTTCTTCTCCCTTCTTGGAGCCCAGTGGGTGTTCTGCCTTTGAAGACCTCCCCAAATCTTTAGAACCTCCCTTCAGTTTGTATTCCATAAAGCCTTAGACATAGAAATGACATCTCACACTCCTACCCACTCCCTCCCACGCCCCCACAGGTCTCAAGCAGGTTCTTCCTGGGAGGCTGGTGGCAAAGACTCACACGAACAAAGCCACTGATAGAGAACAGCCTATTCTGTGAGCATGGAACAGAGCTGGCTTCTCACTAAGGCGTCTTTGTAAGGCTTATCAAAATGAAATTTTTTTAAAAAACAAAGCTTTGATCCTAATGCATACCAGGGTCCTACTGCTGTTCTGGGAATGTGTGGGTGGTGCCACGCGCCAGGAAAACACAGACTTGAGAAGGCACTGGGAGCACTGATCATGTTCTGGGTTCCACAGCCATCTGCTAGTTTAGGAAAAGGCTCCAGACATACTGTGTGGGGACATTCTACCAAGAGGCTCGACCAAATGAGTTTCTGCCTACATGGTGTCCAGTCAAAAGTCTATGGGCACAATCTTGGGTGTGGGACAGATATGGCCAAGCACCCTAATATGGCTACTTGTAATGCAAACTGGGGTGGGCAGGGGCTACAGCACAAGGTACCTCCTCAGCAGTGGAGGCCTAGCCTCTGCCCTAGTTGGCTGTGGGAATTCAAGGAGCTGGGAGTTGCCTACTCAGCCTGCAATTGCAACTAAGCAATGGTTATTCTTCTCAACTTGATAAAAAATGACCAAAGTGATGTACTTTCTTTTCAGCAGACATGTCCCCTACCCCTGCCCGTGCCATACAATCACAGCTCCTTAAAATGTCAAAGCCACTTTACAGTTTCATCTAAGACAAGAAGAGGCTGTTCCTTACATAGATGGATTTTAATACCTCCGAAACTGCAGTCTCATAAAGTTTTTAATTTTAACTCATTCCATTTCTTACCCTCATTTCTAGTTAAGAAGTGCCAAAGAAAAGCACGAGAGAGAATTATTTATCTTTTTTCCCCCTCTCTGGAATCATTTCCTTTAAGGGTTCTCCTCCCATGATGGAGGAAAGAAGGGTAGAAGTTACCCTGAGCAGCTTGGTTAGAACTGCCCAGGAGGTGAAGGAAAAGGAAGAAGCAGAGGAAGGAGGAGGCGGGGAAACGGGAAAGGGGAGGGAAAATAATTCATATGAACTGTGGCTACACCAATAGCTCCATTCCTGGAGCCAAAGGCACACAGCTATGGAATCACAGCCAACTCAGACCCTCCCCCACCCCATGAATCCTGGCTTGCGGGAGAGGAGGCTCTGAAATGTCTGTGGGCTCACTTTACTGTGTGTGCCCTTTACTGAGCCTCCAGTTTCTTTATCTTTAAAACGGGTATGAAAAAATCTCTACTACTAGAAAGGCTGGAAAAACTGAACGATCCATGCAGCTTTCAGACAGCCTGAGCCATTAATGTAACTAAAGCTCGGACTTAGAAGAAGTTCAAAGACGAAAGGAAGTTACTATTGAAAGGAAGACCTGCTGCAGAGTTCTCCCAGTGGAAAGGGGTAGGCCTTTGGATTCAAAATTACCTCACCCTCTACTTCACCGTAAAGAGCAGAAGCTGGAGAAGTGTCAACCAGGGCGCAGAAACTGCACAAACGTTCCCTTAAAGTCCCTGACCAAGGCTCTGCCCGTTCCTGAGCGTATGACCTTGGCCACCAAACCTCAGTTTCCCCATCTGTGCAGTGGGCACACAAGTACTGCTTTGGAGGCTCCAGGTAACAGCTAGCCACACCCACCGCTTATCCCTGCGGGTTCGGGCGACCCCGGGCTCCTCAGGCCGGAGGCTGACTCTTCAGCGCAGCGACGGCTCAGGCCTCGGGCCACGCGGGCCTCGCCGCCGCCACGCCCGGTCCCTCGCCACAGGAGCCCTCGCACTGGGCCGGGCAACGGCTGGGCCCCCACCCCGCGGGCCCGGCAGACTCACCGGTGTAGTGCACCACGCAGGTCTGGCCACGCTTCGGGAAGGTGCGCCCTGGGGAGACAGACAGACAGCAAGGTGAGCGACGGCGCGCGGCGGCGAGGCGCCAGGCCGCGGGCGCCCTACTCACCGTCTCCTGGAGAGATGGTCTCCACCTGCACTCCCATGGCGGCGGCGGGCGCTGGGCGGGCGGCGCGACGGACGGCGTGGACAGAGAGCGGACCAGGCAGCGGTTCCGGCGCTCCGCTTCGTCCCTCCGCGAGTCGCCTGCGCACGCGCGCGCCCCCGCACGGCCCGCCCTGCGTGCGCGTCCCCTAGGCGGCGCGCGTACCGGAAGCGCAGGCCGCGGCGTAGAGGGACCGGAAGCGGGGTGCTTCCGAAGTCTGCGGCGCGTCGTGAGCTAGGGTCCCAAGTTCTGGCGCCTCCCTCACTTTCTCTGAGCTTCCAGCCTGGTTTCATTTACTTAAGTTTCCGCATGCTAGAGATGGGAGTCATGATAAGGGGCCGACCGTTAGGGACTGCGTGACTCTGAGGTGGTTCCACTAACAAGCAGTTAGCCTGTCAAGATGGCAGTGCCCCCGTGGTATTGTGTTAGCGTTCAGTAACCTGCTGATTATCCGCCCTACTTCCGACATCCTCAGCCTCCAAGGAGGCGTTTGTTGATTTCTTTAGTTCTGACACTTCCATTTTGTTCTTTGTAGGTTGCATTTACTTAAACTTACTCTTTGCTCTCGTTCCTAGATGATTTATCCTTACTCTTTCTAGCTAAAAGATCAAGATTGTTTTTCGTGTTTTTATTTTTATTTTGATACTGCGGATCAAACTCAGGACCTGATGCATACAAGGCAAGCACTAGGCCACTGCTCCAGTGCTTGTCCTTATTTTTCTGAAACATTTTTTAATAACATCAAGGATTTGTCAGGCAGTCTCAACAACTGTTATTTCACCATTGACATCTGATGATTGGCTTTTTACATGTGAGTTGAGGTTTTCATGTTTCTCCATATGTGAAGTAGTTTTAGATTGTGTCCTAGTGTCTTGGTTACTCTTCTCGTTGCTGGGACAAATACCCAACACTCAAAATGAGGAAAGGAAAGATTTACTTAGCTCACTGGAGGTTTCAGACCATAGTCAGCTGGCTCCAAGGCAGAGAGGCACATGGCAGAAAACAACCTTTCGTGGCAGCTGACAAGAGCAAGAGTGCTGAGAGCTAACTAGCAGCAGCTCAAACAGCTAACTTCTCTTCCTACCTTGC
>PVKN010035330.1:0-11297 GCA_004027915.1 Capromys pilorides | reverse complement strand
CCTGACACAGCACATAGTATCAGGGATCGAACCCAGGTCCTTGTGCTTGCCAGACAGGTGCTTAGACTGCTGATCTATCACCCCAGCTCAGAAATTACACTTCTGAGTATATACCCAAAATAATGAACAGTGGAGACATTAACAGATATTTACATGTCCATCTTCATAACAGCTTTGTTTACAATGGACAAGAGATGAAAGCGGCTATCTCAAGCTACTTTTCTCTCATTGCTGGGATAAATTGCCAGACACCCAAAATCAAGGAAGGAAAGGTTTATTTAGCTCACAGTTCATGGAGGTTTCAGTCCATAATTAGCTGGCTCCAAGACAGAGCAGCACATGGCAGAGGGCAGCAGTTCATGGCGGTGGAAAACAGCTAAGGGCAAAGGGGAGGAATAAAGGCAACACGGAGCAAGTCTGTCTCCCTTATGTTGCATTCAGGCTGTCTACCCGAGGCCGTGCAGCACTCAAACCCAGCACTGGATGATAAATTAAGCACAAACTAGAAGCCACCCCATGACTGCATGAGGCTATAGGGGAACATCTAGACACAAACCGTAACAATGGCCTAGGTGTCCATGCCTGGAATATAAGTAAACAATATGTGTGTTTGCACACAGTAGAATGTTTTTGTTGTTGTTTTTTTAATGGCTGGCTCAGCCTGCCCTGGGGGTGGGGCTGGCACAGCGTGTGGGGCTGGGAATTGAACTGTGGTCCCTGCAGTTGCCTAAGCAGGCACTTTAGACCACTGAGCTATCTCACCAGCCCTGGTTTTTTTTTTTTTTAGAATTTTCTTTGTTTAAAAAAAAAAAATGTAGTACAGGGTCTGCAGGGTCTCACTATCTAGATCGGACATGTGCTGATCCTCCTGTTTTCAGCCTCCTAAGTGCTGAGATTACAGGGGTGAGCCACCACATCTCAGTCTTGGTCTCAGCTGCCCCAGGGGCAGGGCCAGCATGCTGAGCCCGCCTAAGCAGGTGCTTTAGTCCACTGAGCTATCTGGCTGGCCCTCAGAATGTTCTAATACTTTCTTAAAAAGGAAGAAAATTCTGACATATGCCATAACCTGGGCAAACCTGGAAGACAAATTGTGCAAGATTCCACTTCTCAGAGGTTCCCAGAATAGGTTCAGAGACAGCCAGTGAGCCAGCGGTTCCCGCATGGCAGAGCCAAGACCGAGAGTTCCTGCTGCATCAGTAGAGTTTCGGTTCTATGGAATAAGAAGGTCTGGAGGCCGGTGGTGATCGCAGGAGCATGGATGTGCTCGATGCTGCTGAGCTGCCTACTTAAAGATGGTTACAGCGGTGTGGTCCTCAGCTTTCTGCTGCTGTCTGAAAGTACTTGATAAAAGTAGCCTAGAGGAAAAGGGTGGGTTGGCTTGTGGCACAGAGCTTTCAGTCCATAGGCGCTCAGCCCCCTTGCTTCTGAGCTGCATCCCCATGCCCTACTCTCTGTAGCCACTGCCACTTCCTAAATTTATGCTAGATTAGGAACCCTTCAATGGATTAAGCCACTGATAAATCATAGCTTTGTGACCCAGTCACCTTCCAGAAGCCATGGCCTAGGCATGAACACTTTGAGGGAAGTTTTGGATCCTATCCACAGCACGTGGTAACTGGAAGGGGTGATCCATGCCTGTAATCCCAGTGCTTGGGAGGGTTAGGCAGGAGGACCACCATGAGTTAAAGGCCAGCCTGAACCACATAGGGAGACCCTTTGCCACAAAAAAAAGTTTAAAAAAACTGTATCTTGTTCTCAAAGTCATAATTAATAGGAGATTATAAAATTTTGCTTCTGCTCCATGGAGTTTATAAAAATTTTGGCTGCCAAGTGTGATGGCACATTTAGAAGGCTGAAGCAGGATTGCCAGGAGGTCAAGGACAGGCTAGACTACATAGTGAGCTCAGGGCCAACCTGAACTACACAGCAGGACCCTGTCTCAAAAAATAAACAAGCGGGAAAAAAAAAAAAAAAAAGTCCCTAACTTGATCATGAGGGAAGGTTGGAAAGATTGCTCTTTCTTTTTGAGACAAGGCCTTGCTGTGTAGTTGAAGCTAGCCCTGTAGGCACTGCCGTGGCGATGCCAAACGCTCCTGCCACTCATGGGCAACTGACCATGTGTTTAGAAAGGAAGAGATCACCACATCAGGCCGTTGGAGGACAGAGGTGGAACCTGGGTAATGAGAAATGACATCGCCACTGCCATGTGACCAGGCAACAGCCTAGGGTCTAGGAGTGGGCCGGTGCGTCCCAGCACCGAGCACCGGCACCCCATCTGCTCCTGTCAGAACTCTCTCTCTCTCTCTCTCTCTCTCTCTCTCTCTCTCTCTCACACACACACACACACACACACACACACACACATACACACACACGCTCGTTGCCTTTCCTAACAGTGCTAGCTAGGCAGCGTCCTCCAGTGGCCAGCCTGGAAGACAGAGCTCAGTGACTCAGCTCACGGCTCCTCTTCATCTCACCCCTCCCTGCCAAGACCGCCTGGGGTCCCTGCTGATCCCACAGCTGTGGTAGCCATCCCAGAGCTGTCAGACAGAGCCTTTGCAGAAAGCTGCCTCCGTAGTCAGACAGCCCACGACTGCAGGGAGAGCGTACCCACAGAGGCGGCTGCCAGGCGTGGGGTTCTCACCTGCTTGCTGACTCGTCTGCTATACTCTGATCACAGCGCAGCCCGGATTGGAAGAGAGATTATTCTAAACAGACGAGGCAGGGCTGGCACGAACAGTCCAGCCCAGTGTGGGGGTTGTGACTGGCTCTCGGTCCTACCCAGCCTCTCTCCCATTTACCTGGAGTTCCCTGGCTCATGGTGGGTGTTGGTTTCCCCACAGGCAATTTTTACCCAGAAAAGCAAACCAGTCCCTGACCCACTGGACACGCGACGCTGGCAGGGCTTCCGGCTGGAAGACTACCTGATAGGACAGTCCCTTGGCAAGGGCTGCAGCGCTGCTGTGTATGAAGCCACCATACCTGCATTGCCCCAGCACCTAGAGAAGACAGACAGCACCAGGCTGCTGCCAGGGCGAGGCCCAGACATCATCCCACAAGGAGAGCGGGAGCAGGCTCCGGGGGCCCCTGCCTTTCCCCTCGCCATCAAGATGATGTGGAACATCTCGGTAAGCACCAGGGCTGTCCTCTTCCATGTGTGCATTTCTCCAAATGCTCAGCTAAGTGGACCTGCTGGAATTTTTTTTCCTGGAGGTAGGTAGGAAAGGATACGGGCTTTCCAGAGAAAGGGTGCTGTGCGATTGGGCTTCCTCGCTCAGTTACGTGAGGTTCTGAAGCTGCATGACTCACATCATGTTCACAGCTTGCCTGGGGATCAGGCCCAAGGGCAGATTTGGATTCAGCAGGTCAGGGGTGGAGCCTGAAAGTGTGGGTTCTGTCCACCAGATTCTCAGTGATGCCAGGCCCCTGGTCTGTGAACCAACTATACTCTGGGGAGCCAGTGTCTATAAACTGCGGGTTCTAACCTGACAGTCGTACAGCCATCCTCTTCTCCCTTCCTCTCCTCCCGTGACCTGCCTCCCTGGAGAAGAAGGGCCAGGGTCCTGTCCTCTGAGCTCTCCCTCCCCATCAAAAGCTTCTTTGTTACCTCCCTGTTGTCAGCTCTTGGAAGGGCTAAAGGCTTTGGGGTCTTGAAGAGCACTCCTCCCCCATGCACACACAAAACCAGAGATGGTTTAATGTCTCCACCTTGCCATTACAAGGAAGGTTCAGGAAATTCATCAGGACCCAGTGTTTTTTCTCCTGCCCATAGCATCATTTTGAAGCTAAGGCAGACAAAGCCATGGCAGCTCATGCTGGACTCTGGTATAGTTTCTTTTTTTCTTAGCTTTTTGAGACAGTGATTTGTTATGGGGTTCAGGCTGGCCTGGAGCTCACTTTATAGCCCGGACTAGCCTTGAATTCACAGCGATCCTCCTGCCTCAGCCTCCTGAGTGCTGGATTACTGGAGTGCACCACCACGCCTGCTCATCCAGTTTCTTGTTTTGATTTGAGGTGGGAAGGTAATCAGGCTGCTGCAGTCCAGGCTGGGGAAATCGCTAACCCATCACCAGATCCTTAGCCTCTGAAACATCACACTTAGCTTCAGACTTCCTGTGGCAGATGCTGTAATCACAAAAGCAAAGGACTGGTGATTATGACAGGATCTTCTTGGACATATCAGCCTTCATAGGTCCTGGGGGCTGTTCACAATGAAGTGAGGAAAATCGGGTGCCCGTTCTCTGGCTTTCTATTTGTTGGGGGATGGGAAGGCTGCTGTGTGGTCCTGTACAGCTTAATCCATGACTGTGTTCCAGGCGGGCTCTTCCAGCGAAGCCATCTTCAGCAAGATGAGCCAGGAGCTGGTCCCAGCTAGCCGAGTGGCCTTGGCTGGGGAGTATGGAGCAGTCGTGTGCAGGTAGGTGCCGGTAAAAGCCAGGGCCTTTGAGAGCAAAGTCAGCCCGTGACCCCAGCACTCAGCACCGGGCCTGACCAGCCGCACAGCAGATACTCCACGCTTGCTGCACGCGGGTGCTGTGCATCGCTGTGTGGACAGTTGATCTTGAGGAAGACTGGCAATGATCTGGCCCGAACTAGCGAGGCAGACTGCTAATTCCCACAGGGGAGAGGAGGGGTGTTGCCCGGTGCACAGTGCTAGAAAACAGAGGTCTCTGATTTTTGTGAAGCAGCGCACGGATGCAGTGCCACCTGGTGGTACAAGTAAGCCCTGTCCCCATAGGAAGGGACACTCCACGGAGATCCACAGCACCCCCCCACACACAGGTATAAAAGGCAAAAGTGGTCCCTTCCCCCAAAATGTGACAGCGGAGCCCTGCAGGGGCAGGGCACAGAGCCCGGGGCACAGGTGCAGCGGGAGCCCAGAAGAGCAGGGGCCCTCGAGGCTGCCCCTCACGAAGCACAGTTGGTGCTATCTCTGGCAGGAGGAGCAGCCATTGCTCAAGTGAGGACGAGGAGGCGCCCGCAGCAGAGAGGAGCTCGCAGATGGCAGCTGCGCCGCAGCTATAAATCTAGGCGGTAATGCCTAACGCTTCCTTGTGACAGAGGCGACACTTGCGCTCCTGGTAACATTTGAACTCTCTAGTGGAGGGGGTGCTGCAATTCTGGCCGTTCCTGAAGGGCAGGCTGATAGATCTTAGCTCTGTGAAAAGCAGCAAGGCAGAATTAAAACTGAACGAGCCCACGTAGAGACCCTCCCATCCCGGGGGGCTGCAGGGGACTGGGGCTGCAGCTGCAGGCAGCAGCTGCCGGGGTGGCTTAGAGTTGTTGTCCTTCCTCCCTGAAGTCTGTAGAGAAGCAGGTACCTGAGCGCCCGTCACCTGCTGGGATGCGGAGTAGCCAGAGACGGCTCCTTTGGCACTGGCAGCATGGGTTTCGTATCTGAAATAGTCCCTGTTCCTCATCGTGGCATTCGCTTGTTTACCTCAGTTCTGTCAGTGCCTGCTGAGGGGGCTGGGCAGCTAAAGTGGCTCTCAGGAGACACCCTTCACTGAGACTACTCTGGGGACAGCCCTGCCTAGCCTTTGCTCGCTGAGGGGCCCGGGATGCAGAGCCCCTGTGATCTCATCCCCTCCCTGCCTTTTGCACCTTATTTCTTGTGTTTTCTCTGTATACAAAATTCCACAGCACCTTCCTCCAAGGGCCAGGCTGCCCCAGGCAGTCTTCTGAATGTGCAGTCTGCCATACCTGGGTTCTGTGCCCACCCCCCACGCTGCAGGTCTCCGTCAGGCACCCCAACCCTCTGCAGCACAGCCCCGTCTCTGCCTCCAAGCTCCCATGACATCTGCCAGGCCAGGCAGCCTCACTGAGGCTCTGATCCTCCCTCCAAGCCAGTGGCAGGAACCATGCCGCATGGATCAGGAGCCCGCTAGGGCAGTGCAGGAGGAGAGGTACAAGAGCGCATGTGGACTGGGCCCTCAAGGCTCAAGGGTTGGGGCCGGAGTCTTGCTTTCAGCGTCATCAGGCATCACCTCTGGGCCCTGCTATGTTCTCTGTCCTCCATCAGCATCCTTCTCTCCTCTCTTGTGGCTGGTTGACCTTTGGCTCTCACCCTCTGGCTTTCTGTGGCCCACTGGAGCCCTAGCATGCTCTCCCACGTTAGCTCCATTGCTTCTTCACCACACTCCCAAAGGAGAATGCACCTCCCCTCCCCCATCCACTGATCTCCCATGTGCCTGTAGGCACCCTGCCCTTGGTACCAGTGCCCACCCTTGGTCCACAGTTTTGGTTGAGAGGTGGGGCTGGCACACAACCCTCGGAGCCACACTGCAAAATACAGCCAGTGTGCCTTCTTGGGTTTGTGGACGTGGGGCCTGGAGAGGACAGAATGGGTAGCTGACATCACAGCTACTAACTGCATATGTTCATTTCTGCATTCAACAAAGAGGCTGGGACCATGAAGACAATTTAAGCAGGATCCCTGTCCTTAACAACTCAGTCATGAGCGGCCCTTTCCGGTTAGATCACAAACCCACAAGGACAGGACTCTGGCCTGTTGTGCCCAGCTCCACAGCATGCTAGCACAATGGCCAGTACCTAGTGTGGTGACAGTCATCGTCAGGTGAGTCAGTCGTGGTGACAACCAGCATTTGCTGAGTACTTATGCTGCTGACCGGTAGTCTAGGCACTTGAGATGGGTTATCAGCCTTCTGCAGTGTGCCCCTGCCTCAGCCCCTTGGCACATGGCACTGAGCCAGAGAAGATGAGTGACTTGGCCGGGACTCACCGTGGTGGACCTGGAATCCAAAGCCAGGCTGACTTGGGGCCCCTTAACTGCTGTGTCCTGCCACATGGATGGATGGATGGATGGATGGATGGATGGATGGATGGATGCATGGATGGACAGACGGTCGGATGGACAGACGCATGGATGGATGGATGGATGGATGGATGGATGGATGGATAACAGAACAATAGCTGGATGATATGCTGGAAGGATGGCTGGCTGGAGGATGGATAGATGATAGAATGATGAATGGATGCATGGATGGATGATAGATAGCTTGAAAGATGGAGTAGGTCACTATGGAGAGTCTCCTCAGCAAGTTTTTTTTCTTTTTTTTTTTAAGGAGAGCACAAAATAATATTAAAACAGAAAGGTTGGGGCACCACCCACTCAGTAGCCCCCTCCTGTCCCTCTCTCAGACAGGAGCTTTCTCTCCCCCCAATAAATCTATTCTGCTCATAATAAAAAACAAAAACTACAAATGACACAGAATTCCACTTAACAAAATAATATGAATCTCAGTAAGTTTTTGTTGCCAACAGCATGTATAATGCCCAGAACATAGCAAACCTACAGCAAATACGTGGTAACTAAATGAGTGCAGGTATTTGCCATGGCCATGGATCCTTTTCTTTTCCAATTGGTGTCTCTGACACTAACTTCATACATTTGTCCCATTTGACCAGAAAATCCAAGGGAGGTCCCAGGCAGCTTGCCCCGCACCCCAACATCATCCGAGTTTTCCGCGCCTTCACCTCCTCGGTGCCCCTGCTGCCAGGGGCCCTCACTGACTACCCAGATGTGCTGCCCCCTCGTCTGCACCCTGAAGGCCTGGGCTATGGACGTACGCTGTTCCTTGTAATGAAGAAGTAAGTGGCAGGGGTACAGCAGGGCCTGGGAGCTGCCTTGCCTTCCCAGGGGGAGCTCTCCTGTTCTTGGGGTGCTTCCCTGGCTTAGAGAACAGCCAGGCAGCAGGTGTGCACTGCCCCAAATGCACCTTCCATTAGGGGTGGATTCTCATGGAAACAACCCCCCCACCTCCAGAGCCCAGTTGTCTTGCCGAACCTCTAGAGTGTCAACTTCGACCCCTGACTTCATGCTGGTGGGTGGGCAGCAGCAGAAGGGATATGTAGGAGAAAAGAAATCCAGAAGCACAGGAAGGTGCAGGGGAAAGGGTAAGATGCTGGGGAGCGGGCTGTGCTAGCGAAAGGTCCTGTCCCTCCCAGCTACCCATGCACCCTGCGCCAGTATCTTCGAATGAACACTCCAAGCCCCCGCCTGGCCACCATGATGACCCTGCAGCTGTTGGAAGGCGTGGACCATCTGGTTCAGCAGGGCATTGCTCACAGAGACCTCAAGTCTGACAACATCCTCGTGGAGCTGGACGCAGGTAGGCGCCTACACCGCTCACGGGTCTCCATGAAGCGCGGAGAGCGGGTCTGAGGTTTTCATGCTGTTCTAAGTCATCTTGTCTTCCTTTAGCTCTGTACACAACCTTCCCCACTCTCCTCTGGGGGGTTCAGGCAACAGAGCAGTAGCAGTTCCTAAGTTCTCTGTTGCCAAGTTACAGATCAATAGCCTTGGAGATGCAGTGTTTCTCTCTTAATAAAAACAGACTTTAGCTTAATGGGGAAAACAATTTTCAGGGCGTGAAAGCTGTCCTAATGCTGCCTCTGGAAATATCTATGATTTTTTTTTCAAATTTTAGGACAGAGTGTACAGGGTTTCACTACATGGATCGGACTCATAGTGATTTTCCTGTTTTCAGCCTCCCAAGAGCTGGATTATGCCTCCAGGGCAGGGCCAGCACAGCAGGCTTGGGAATCCAACCCCTGCCCAGGCCCCTGCATCTGCCTAAGCAGGTGCTTTAATGCACTGAGCTATCAGGCCGGCCCTTTGCCTCTGGAAATAATGACCTCCCTGTTGCTGGGCACACGCAAGCAGAAGCTGCCTGCTGTTTTTTGTTGTTGTGTTTGTGTTTGTGTTTTTGTTTGTTGTTGTTGTTTTTGAGGGAGGATCTTGCTTTGTAGTTCAGTTTACCCTTACCACTCTATGTAGTCTAGGCTGGCCTTAAACTCAGCAATCCTCCTGCCTCTGCCTCCCCAGTACTGGGGTTATAGTGCGTGCCACCATACCTAGTTTACATTTTTTAACTAGAGATTTAAAGATAATTTAATGTGTAACTAAATGTCCAGAGGTACTGGCTTTTTAAAGGAACTATGTGAATCCTTTTACACATAACTACTTCCTAGTATAGCTGTTTCCACATTTATTGGGATTTTAAATTCAAATCCAAGTGTGTGCAAGTGACCCTTAGAGATGATCTGAACCAGCATGAGCTCCTCTGGTTTTGGGACAACTGGTTACTGGAAAATTACCTAGGTGGAGCCCAAGTCTTTTTATCTAGTTCTTTGCCCAAGGAGTTGGTGGCCTTTTCCGAGGCACTTCCTTGTCACTGGTCCTCCCATTCTGCTCTCCAGCAAGCAGACTCCCAACCAGGTCTTGCTGGCCTGCGCTCCTGGATCAACACCGTCCCTGTGAGCCCAGCCCACCTGACCTGGTAGTAGCTTCCGCAGGCTACCTGGGTAGCATGGCGGAGGGAAGGAGACTGTGCTTCCCTCTGCCCCCTGCTTTGCAGGCGGCTGCCCCTGGCTGGTGATCTCCGATTTTGGCTGCTGCCTGGCTGATGAGAGCATCGGCCTGCAGTTGCCTTTCACCAGCTGGTACGTGGATCTCGGCGGGAACCGAAGTCTGATGGCACCTGAGGTGAGTCCCACTGCACATGCTCACCACCAACAGACACACCCACACACATAGTATCACAGCACAGAACTGACATGAGGACCAGGGATATAGCTCAGCAGAATAAGCGCCTGCCTGGCAAGCGCAAGGTCCTGAGTTCAATCCCTGGTACTGGGGAAAAAAAGAAACTGACATGAGGCTTATTCCCTGCCACTGTTTTAACCTGGGTCTCTGAGGTGCTCCAGATGTGAGTTTTGAAACAGCCTCAGCAAGTCCTTCTGTTGCTGAGTCCTAACACAGTCCTCTGGCCCAGGTGACACACAGAAGCAGAACCTTAGATTTGCCAGCACGTCTCACACTCTGCTTCCTGAGCAGGTGTCCACGGCCTGCCCTGGCCCCAGGGCAGTGGTTGACTACAGCAAGGCTGACGCCTGGGCAGTAGGAACAATCGCCTATGAAATCTTCGGGCTCGCCAATCCCTTTTACGGCCAGGGCGGTGCCCACCTGGAGAGCCGCAGTTACCGAGAAGCTCAGCTGCCTGAACTGCCCGAGTTTGTGCCACTAGACGTGCGACAGCTGGTGAGGTCACTGCTCCAACGGGAGCCCAGCAAGGTGAGGCTGCTCCCAGGCTTCAAGGGGACCGTGTGGATGGGAGACTTTACTCTGTTCACACCCAAGAGTGAAGGCCAGGTTTGGGCAAGTACTCCAGTGGCAGATGGAGCCCCTGTCCTGCACAGGGCAAGACCAGCTACAGGAGAAAGTGGAGTAGGTGTGAGTGTAAACAGAAGCCTCTCAGTCACCTTTCTGTTGGCTGAGACAACACCTGACATATGGTTTTAAGGAGAAAAGGTTGACTTAGGCGCATCGTTTCCGAGATTTCAGCCCATGGTCAACTGGATCCCCAGTGGAGGTACCATGGCAGAAGGGCACAGCCCTTGGCAGCAGCTAGAAGCGCTGGACAGAGCCAGGGAAAGGAGAAAGGAGACACCCTTCAAAGGGCCACCCCCAGCCATCCACTTCCTCCAGAGGCCCCGCCTGCTAACAGCATGTTCAGCTGTGCACTGAGCAATGGGTTCATCGGCCCGTCGCTCAGCATCTCAGTATCTGAGCCGCAGGAAACACCTGGATATCAGCCATAGATAGATAGCATGGGAACCAGGGGATGCGGCCACCATTAGTGAGGATTCTAACAATTCCACTTGTTGGGTTTGCTAGCTGCTTAGGAACTTACTCAGAGGAAGCCGGGGGTGGTGGCACATACCTATTATCCCAGCTCTCTAGGGAGTCACTGTGAGTTTGAGACCAGCCGGGGCTACAAAGTGAGCTCAAGCCCACCCTGAACTGTGTAGTGAATGAGACCTGTCTCAAAAAGACAAAAGCTCCAAAGAGGGAAAAGGATGCATTTTTGAGGTATTTTTGCTAGTGATGCAGCATATGGAACTGCTGAGATCTAATTAGAAAGGAGAACATCTCCAGAGCAGGCCAGGCCACTGCGAAATTAGCATAAAGGCAAGTCTGTATGAAGCTGTAATTAATTGCAGTGGCAGGTCCAGGCCCCGGGCTGCTGAGTAGCAAGAGCCAAGGCAGGCCTGGCCCGGACCACTGTCCTGCCGTTTACTGTTGGCCCTCGCTGCACACGGCCTGCCGCGGGTCAGTGGCTCCTCAGGGAGGGCTTGTGGAGCAGCAGCCACGCCCAGGTGGGCAGTGATGACAGAACGTGCCTCGCCCCGGGGCAAGGACCAGACTGAGCCGTACACAGGAGGCACATGGGCCTTCCCGCCGTGGGCAGCACGGCGACCATGCTTCTGCCCCC
>PVKN010035329.1:0-11655 GCA_004027915.1 Capromys pilorides | reverse complement strand
AACAAAAACTGTTCAAGCGGTTTTTTTATATACTACACAAAGAAAAATACTAAAATCCAATTTATTCATACCATTATCTCTAAATACATATTAAGTGAGCTACCTTACTGTGTTTTGAATTTTTTGAATAAAGATAGATAGATAGATAGATAGATAGATAGACAGACAGACAGAGAGACAGATAGAGATAGAGATAGATATATTTTAAATAAAGATATATGTCAATGCATAAAACTGAAAAAATTTATATTCTCAACTGCAGGAACAATCAATTCAGTAAAAAGATTTACCAATAAAAGAAAAACTTTTAAAAGGAATCACATCATCTCAAGCAGAGGATGTTTTCCAGAAAAGCAAAATAAATATTTCAACAAATATTTAGCAAAGCAAACCATAATTATTTTAAATATTCCAAATGTTTACAATTTGTAATGCAAAGAGAAATTCTATAGACAATGAGAAATATGTCTACTCAGCTCCAAAAGGTTAGTTTTCTTCTTTCACATTCAATTAAAATGTACTGTACATATGATTGCATACTTTCAGAGACAAAATTCTGGCTTTTCCTTTTTTCTGTATAATGGAACAAGGGTTGAAGGCAGTTGAAGATTTCTAGCTGGATGGTTTGTAAAGCTTCCAACTCCATTAAAATGAAAAATGGCATTAAAATGGATAGTTCCTGACACTGAAGATGTTTTATAGTTATCACCCATCCAAATAGATGCCAGGTAGAATTGTTTAAAGGAGCTGCAGAGTTACTTCTTGGATAAAGCAGAGTGACAGCTGATATAAATAACTCCATTATTTACATATCTCTCTACATTGCACCAGAAATGAACCACTAAGAATTGCATGTTGTTTTGTTTGTGTTGGCTTTTTCCTCTGATAAAGGCTTTTCACCAGCCCTGTTTATGTCTTTCACCTGAAGAAATATTTCATATCCCACATCAATTAATAGGTAAATCTTCAGCAACATAACTGAAAGGACAATTCTGACTTTTGATAAGAACCATGTCAGCAGGTTATTAATAGCATTACAAAATCTTGTGACAGCAGATATGTACTAATAAAAATTAGTAAATAAATAAATGGAAACTAACTATTGGCAGTACTGCAAGGATAAAGGTAGAAAAAAGATAATATACTGGGTGAAAGCCAATAAACAAAAGTTTGTTGGAATGTAACAGAGAAAGAGATAAAATGTAATGGAGTAAGATGGCAAAGGGAGAAATAAACTAAATGAAAGAAATTAGTAATATATAGTGGCAATATATATTCTCATTCTGTAACAGTTCTACAAGACATTTATGTTTTTGATTAGATTTTTATATTGGAAATTTAAATATGTGAATTGCATACGATGAGGACCCCCTATATGACCAACACCCACAAAGAGGTCTTGTGCAAGAAGTCTTCCATAAAAGAACTTGCTTACCCGTGACCCTGTTTTGGACATCAGATATTTGCCAAAAAGTAGCACATTGGCCAAAACTTTGTCTTTTCCACAAAAAGTGAGTAAGAGTTCTTAAATTATTTTAATGGAGGCTGGGGAGATAGCTCAGTGGAATAAGTGTTTGCCTGGCAAGTGCAAGGTCCTGAGTTTAATCCCTGGTAGCACAAAAATATTTTAATGGAGATAATAAATATATATATATATATATATATATATATATATATATATATTGGATACACTGTGATACAGCAGTACATGTGCATGAAGTGTAGTGATCAAGTCAGGGTAATTTCCATCTGTAACATAAACATTCATTATTCTGGGCTGCTGGTAATATTCAAAAGCCTCTCTACTATTTTGATATGGGTAATTAATTGCTGCCAGTCACATGTATGCTGCTGGGCTACAGAACACTAGAAAATTTCCTCCTACCTACCTATACCCCCATATACAATAATCATCCTCGTTCCTCTCCATCCTCACCCTTCCCAATCTCTGCTATCCACTATTTTCACTTCTACTCCTATGAGATCAACAGGTTTAGTTTTCACATGGCAGTGAAAACATGTAGTATTTCTTTTGTGTACATGACTTACATCACATATCCTGATGACCTCAGGATTCCTCCATTTTACCATGCCTTAAACAATTTTATTCTTGGCTATGGCTGAAATGTATTACATTGAACATGTATAGTACATCTTCATTCATTCATTCATTGATGGATACCTAGATTGATTCTGAGTTTTGACTGTTCTTAAATAGTGCTATAAGAAATACGTGGGTGCTGGTATCTCTTTGGCATACTGATTTTCCTTTTCCTTAGATGTTATAATTGCTAGATTAAGTCATTTTTCTATGTCTAGATTTTTTTTCAAGAAACTCCATATGGTTTTCCGTAATAATTGTACTAATTTACAGTACCAACAACTATAGATGAGAATTTCCTTTTCTCTACATACTTGTCATCATTTTTTCTCTTTGATAGCATATATTCTATTCTATACTACCTCATTAGGGTTTTATAGGGTATTGATTTATGTTTCCAAGATGAGATATTGATATTCTATGTACTCATTAGCCATTGGTATCCCATATTTTGAGAAATGTCTAGTTATATTTAATTAATTTTATTAATACGTTTTATGCATATAGTGATCATATTCACAGGGAATTTGTACCTATACATAATATATCTTGGTTCTTCTTCTGTCTACTTAGATTACTTGCCTATTTTAATTGAATTATTATTGCTATTGAATAACTTGAGCTCTTTGTCAGGTTCTAAATCTTAATAGTCTAGACATTAATCCCTTGTTCTTTTAATAGTTTGCAGATATTTTCTCCTAAAAGCTAATTATTTAAGACAGAGCTTTCAAACAACAGACAGATGCCAAATGTGGTGGCACATGCCAGCACTCAGGGGGCTGGGGCAAGAGGATGAGTGATTTCAAGACCAGCATTTGTTACACAATGAGTTGAAGGCCAGCCTGAACTGCATAATGAAACTCTGTCTCAAAAAAAGACAAACAATACAAAACATAGAGGGTGTGAGGTATATGGAGTTGAATCAAGGATGATATTACCATACACCTAAAAATCACACTCAGGTTACTAAGCCTAGAAAACAGTGTGTGTGTGTGTGTGTGTGTGTGTGTGTGTGTGTGTGTGTGTGTAGAGAGAGAGAGAGAGAGAGAGAGAGAGAGAGAGAGAGAACAAAAAACAACATCCTACTCTCAATTAATGGGGAAGGCAGGATCTCAGGAGAGACAAAAACCAAGAATCTCTGACACATAGAGGATATTCCTGAAGAACAGACTTTTCCTAGAGTGGCTCTGATACTAACGATAAAGCTGCCTACTATAAATATTCACAATAATTATCACAGAAATCAAAATAAAGAGTCTTTTCTGAAGTAGAAAATGACAAGGCAAAGGAGCAAAATGCAATCTCTGGGCCTCACCCCACCCAGAATGCATCCGGGAGACGTGAGTATAGAATAAATTTAAAGTCAAGTGCCTGAAATCTCTGAAATGATCACAACTGAAGCAAAGAAACAACTCCAAATGGGTACAGAGGAAATCAGATAAAAAAAAATCTATCAGGTAAAAAAAGAAATGGTAACTGTAATGAAGGAATTGCTGAGTATATCTAAAGAAGACAATGATTTTTGAAAAATCGAGGAATGTAGAAAAATGATGGATGCTGAGGAGATAGCTCAGCAGTATAAACACCTGCCTGGCAAGCACAAGGCCCTCAGTTTGATCTCCAGTACTACATGTCATGGTAGCCCCAGAACCCCAGGCAAGAGGTGTTGACTACTGAACCTAGGCATGGTGGTACACACCTGTAGTCCCAGTGCTGAGGAGGCAGAGACACCTGGATCACTACAAGTCTAAGCTTCATAGTGAGATAAGAGGAAGAGGAGAGCAGAAATGATACCCTGAGGGTATCACAGGATGTGGCAGGTTCTCACCCTTTGCGACCTCAGAATAACATGAGTGAGAGACTTTGCTATGAGAAGAAAGCTGCAGAGCCCCATGTTCCAGAAAAGCTCAAGAGTATCTCCACCTGAAGAATGTCAGGTGGAGATACTCAGTTTCTGGGCCTCAATGCTCACTGAGGAATAGGTATACATCTTCACTCTAGGAGCTTTTCACTTCTTGACTGCAGGCACTACATCTGCAAAGAACTCTCCTTTCATGTGTCCAGCCTGTGCTTTCTCAGAGATGTGGAGAGGGTCATCCTGGACATGGCAGTGCCCTAGCCTCTTCTCCAGTGTCTTGGAAATTCGAATAACTGTGAGCTAAATAAAACTTTCCTTCCCTCATTTTGAGTGTTGGATATTTGTCCCAGCAAGTTACCCCATTCCTGGTACCAAATTCTGTATTAGTTACTCTTTTCTCATTGCTGGGACAACTACCCAACACTCAAGCTTAAGGAAAGAGAGGTTTATTTAGCTCACAGCCTTTCCATACCTCGAAGAGAGGCCACCAGTCCTTGGGGGGAAGACTAGGGAGATGTGTGCTGTCAGTTTAATGATTTGTGCCTCTATGGTCCCGCCCCTCTACCCCACCCTGGTCTTCTGGCCCCACCCTTTGAGCCACATGCTGCTCCTCAAGCAGTGACCACCCCATGATTTACATGAGGCTTTGGAGCACTAGATAACAAACCATAACAGCCCCCTTTTTTGCTTTTTCAGAAACATTGTCATTCAAATATTGTAGGTGCAAAAATTCAGCAAAATAAACCAACATAGTCCAATAATCCATAATTGTAGTGGGTCATCCACAGAACTGGCAATGTCAGAAGTTGTTGACTTGAGCCTTTTACAGCTCAGCATATTAATATGGCACTACTTTGTGTACCTCATGGTTATACTTTTCTGCTGGATGGTTAAGATCAAGATAAATAAAGACATATATAACAAAAAAGAATGTAACTTTTGTAACTGACAAGGACAGTCAAATCCCCTCAGGACTTACCCTAAAACCATATGTAGTATTTTGTAGACATTTTGTCAGTGTCAGTCATCTGGATGAGCCACAGCCATTGCTTCACCAATTTGCTCTCTGTGAAAGCCTGAGAGAATGTTTTCTTTCTAGGTGACTCTCCTTAGTCATACTATACATCATCAATCACTTTCCTCTGTGGCCTCATAATCTCCTTGAACAGAAAATGTGGGACACCACTGAGTTACAGGATGTTACAGTACATATTCTCTTATCATTAAGATGCCTTTTTTAAAAAAAACTGCAAATAATTTTAGAGAAATTCTCAATAATAATGGTTCATCATCCGGGTGTATGTGAGTTACAAGATTGTAACCTCTGCATTTCACACTTGCCTCCCTGTGTACAAATGAAAAAGTTGACCTGTTTCAGTACAAGTGGAACTTTGATCAGTCAAGTGTTCCTTATGTAAGAAGAGATTTGCTGATCTCGTGGTTTCCACAGCAAACATTTGTCTTCTCAGTGAATACACACTGATTCAACAGCTGAAAGAGAGGAGATGCTGAATGTTTAACAGAACAGTCCTAATCCTGCTGGTCACTATCCCAGATTTTATAGTTGCCTTTTCCACTGTGTCTTAGCACAGTTTGAGAATATATGTTAATTGCTATTTACTATTTTTTAAAACTTGACTGAAATTGGGCCATAACACCAAAAAAAATGGTAGTGCATAATATTTTCCTCTGAAATAGATGTGAGAAATATAATTTTATAACAGCATTAGTTATCTTGGTTCAGTTCTAAAACAATTTCATATCAGTTTAATGTTGATTAATAAAGATATTTTATCTTAAAATAAATATATAAATGACTATTTAAAACTTAAAAATGATAGAAACTGAATGAACAAGATATGAAAGAAATAAAATGCATGAAACAGATTTAAAGAGCTATCTAAGCAATTAAAAATTCCATTAAAAGTTGGCAACACTATATGAATGAACCTGAAGACAGACTTTCAGATCTTGAAGACAACATTGCAGCTAGCAATGAGGAAATGAAATACTTCTTAAAAGCAACAAGGAACTAGTAAATAAAACCTTAAAAGCTATAGGATGACACAAAGATTAAAAATGTAAGACTTAGAGTGTCAATGAAAAAGGAGTCAACAAAAATGACATAAAAAGATTATTTGCAAAAGTAATATGAGAAAACTTCCCAAACATGGGAAAAGAATCTGACATACTGATAAGTGACGCATATAGAATTCCAATTACCTTCAAACAAAATAAATCTACACAATTCATATAACAATCAATATCCCAGAAACTCAACACAAGAACAATATATTAAAAGCTGTTAGAAAAAACACATCACATTTAAAGAAAAGCCCATCAGAGTCACAGTAGATTGCTCAACAGAAACGATCAAGTTAAGAAGAGCCTGGAGTGAAGTATTTCAAGTCCTAAAAGAGAACAATTCCCAACCCAGATTGATATACCCTGCAAAACTACCTTTCAAAACTAATGGAGAAGTAAAATACTTCCATGACAAAGGGCTGGCCAGATAACTAAGCAGATTAAAGTACCTGCTTGGGCAGAAACCCTGTCAGTCCCTCCACCAGGGTTCACTGAGAAAGTGACTGGGGCTGGGTATGGTGGTGCATGCCTGTAATCCCAGTGCTTGGATGGTTAAAAACAGAAAGATCCTACAAGTCCAATCTATATAGTGAGACCCTGTAGACCTTGCAATAAATACATTTAAAAAATCCACAACAAAAAACAAATAAAGAAATTCATAACCACCAAAACAACCCTACAAAGAGTACTAAAAGATATTCTACAAAGAGACAAAAATGACCACAATTCCAACAACAACAGAAAGAAACAATCAAACTG
The DNA here is from genome assembly GCA_004027915.1 of Capromys pilorides. Classification (NCBI taxonomy): domain Eukaryota; kingdom Metazoa; phylum Chordata; class Mammalia; order Rodentia; family Capromyidae; genus Capromys; species Capromys pilorides. The sequence goes on along the minus strand of PVKN010035329.1, from coordinate 4,852 downwards.
GGCAAGGACTTAAACACATGGAAAGTAGGGAACCAACAGCAGGAAAATAACATGACAAAGGTAAGTCTATACATAGCACTTATGGACTCAATTCATCAATTAAAAGAAATAGACTGGAACAGTGGATCAAGAAACAAAATCCAAGAATATGTTGTAATAAAAAACACATTTAACTTAAAAGAAAATGGGAAATAAGTGCACAAAAAATATTGAGGGCCAGCCAAAAAGCTCAGTGGATTGAAGTGCCTGCAAGCAGGCACAAGGGTCAAGAGTTCAATCCCCAGGCCTGCCATGCCACACCCCACTCCTGGGCACACTGAGACAGCAATAGCGACTGAATGTGGTGGTACAAACCTGTAATCTCAGCTCTTAGGGTGCTGTAAACACATCGATTATTATGAGTCCAATATATAGTGAGACCTTGAATACCCTGAAGACCCTTCCCTAAAAAAAGAAAAAAGAAAAAAATATGAAAAATGAATAAGTGAATAAATAAATATGTTGAATAGCACTGATTATTGGAGAGATGCAAATTAAAGCAATGCTGAGATTCTATCTCTCTCCAAAAAGAATGGCTCTCATCAAGAAATCAACCAATCATAACAAACGGTGGGACTCTGGGAAAAAAGAATCCTTCTCTACTCTTGGTGGGAGTGTATATTGGTGCAACAACTATGGAAATTCTTTTTAAGAAGAACTAGGATTAGAAGTATCTTTCAACCCAAACGTTCTTCTTTTGTATATGTTCCCAAAAGAATTAAAAACATTGTGCCTCAGTGATATATGTGCACATATGTTTATAACAGTACAGTTTTTAATACTTAGATCTCACAAAAAACTCAAATGCCCACCAACAAATGGCCAAAAAGATGTGGGTTTTTAATATAATGGAGTACTACTCAGACATAAAGAAGGATAGGCTTGACATATTTATAGTTAAATGAATGCAACTTGAGACCATACTCATAAGTGAAATCAGATCCATATTTGTAAACATCATATTATCTCATTATTGTGAAAAAATGAAAGAGTAAATAACATCCAAAACGTACAATAGAAATTATGAATTGGGAAGGAAATAGTCAAAAGAAAAGAAAAACTATAATAGCACAAAGAGGAAAGGAAGAAAGAGAAGAATATATATATATATATACACACAAGATAGTTAGGGTAGTCATACAGCTAGTTTCTCTCAGTACACTGGAAAGAAAGGCTTGTGCTAATATTATGTGGATGAGACGTCATGCCTCTATCTTGTACTCTGGATAGCAACTATGAAGACAACTATATGCAATATATTAATTATTGTAACTCTCCTACTAACCTGTTTTTAAAATAACCTGTGTTTTATTGTTCTTTCTCCTTAAAATAAAAATAAAGGGCCAGAGAGATAGCCCAGTAGAAAAACTGCTTGCTTGGCAAGCTCAAGGTCTTGAGTTCAATCCCTAGTACCATAAAAAAGTAATTAAATAAAATAATAAACTCTCAAAAAGAAATTTCAAATTTTATAAATAAAGATAATGTTTAAAGAAATCTTGGGGCCAGGGAGATAGCTCCGTGGCACAAGTGCCTGCCTGGCAAGTGCAAAGTCATGAGTTCAAACTCCAGTCCCACAAAAAAAAATCTTATGTTAACTTTGCTTGTTTTCCTCGAGGTTCAGTTGTTTAAAACGTCTTATTTCTAGCAAAAATAATCTTGGACAGTAGGAACAAGGCAGAAGGCACCATAACCCTAGATTTCAAATTATCATGATAAAAGCAACACCTTACAAGGACAATCCCAGACCTAAGGATCAATAGAACAGAATAAAGGATGAAGAAGGAGCCCCTAGAGAAAAAATCATTTTCTTAACAAATGATGATGGGAAAACTGGCTATCCACATGCAGATGACTGAATTTAGACCCTTATCTTTCACCCTGCGCTAAACTAAAATTAACTTGGATCAAAAATCCAATTATTAAAAGAGAAACACTTATTCTAATCAAAAACTGTTATGGCTTGTGTGCATTTGTCACCCCAAAGCCTCATGAAGTCACTAAGGTGCACTTCTACAGTTTGTGATTAACTAATGATCCACTAGGATTATGGGTCTGAGGACTGATGGAATTATGGGTGTGCATGCTACATCCAGCCAGGGGTGGATATCCTGAATGCGACATAAGAGAGACGGACTTCCTCCTCGTTGCCATTGTTGCTGCTCCTCCCTTCACTTTCTCACTCCTTGCTGCCACCATAAACTGCTATTCTCTGTCATGTGCCACTCTGCCTTGGAGCCAGCCAAGTACGGACTGAAACTTCCAGTAACTGTGAGCTAAGTAAACCTTTCCTTCCTTCATTTTGGATGTTGGATATTTGCCCCAGCAATGAGAGAAGAGTAACTGAGGCAAAAAGAAAATATATAAAGTTCTTGAAGACATATGTACAGGTAAGGACTTTCTGAATGGGGCCCTAAATGCACAAGCAATACCAAGAATCACCTAGTCCGATTATATCCAATTAAAAACTTTCTGTACAAAAAAGAAGAAAAACAACAGCATGAAGGACAACCTACAAAATGGGAAAAAAATTTTGCCACAAATTCTCAGACAGGGGACTAATACTTAAATATATTTTAAAAATTCAAAATATAAACTACCCAAAATAAAAGAACACCCCAAACAAGGAACTATTTGAATAGACATTTCTCAGAAGTTCAAATGGCCAATAAATACATAGAAAAATGATCAACATGTCTGGCTGATAGAGAAATGCAAATTAGAATGACACTTACTTATCTTACTCCAGAAACCATAAGTTCCATCAGGAAACCAAATAATAACAAATATTTATGAGGCTTCAAGAAAACAGGAAACTTCTACCTTACTAGTGGAGAGCAAACTACCACCATCAATATGGAAGTCAGTGTGGAAGTTCTTCAAAAAGCTTAAAATAAAAATTCTTTCCAACCCAATTATTCTCCTAGATATCTTCCTGAAAGAACTACAGCTATCGTATTATAGTGATGTACATAATACTCATAGCCCTAGCAACACAGTTCTTAGTGGTTAAATCTTGGAAGCAGCCTATGTCCCCACAGATGAATGGATAGTGAAAATGTGGTAATTCATACACCAGGGAGTACTGGTTTTCCTAACAAAGGTTGAATTTTAGTCATTTGTGATAAAATGGATACACAGTGAGATAACACTGTTAAGTGAAATGAATCAGATACAAAAGCTTAATATTACATGGCATCTTATAGAAGAAACCCAAAGCACAATTAGTTTAAAGAGCAGCATAAAAGAAAGCTAAGAGGGGGAGAGATGTTCTGCAAATGGGAAGAGGATCAAGAGAGGGAACAAAGGGGAAGGGAAAGAAAGGAGAATTAAGATATGGAAAGGCATGAGATGGATGTGTTGTATATATTTACCAATTTGCTATGATGCACATAGTTGTTGTGCACTGCAAAGATGTGGAAACAAAAATTAAATAAATGCTTCTTGGTTGATGTATCTGGAACTATGCCACTAACTTCATTTAAGCTTACAATTGTTAGTACTTACTAAGAGATAGATTTTTTTTTAATGTATTTGGTACGGGGTCTATACGGTTTCACTACACAGATCAGACTTGTAGGGATCCATACTCCTGTTTTCAGCCTCCCCAGTGCTGGAATTATAGACATACACCACCATACCTAGTCTGAGTGGCTGGCTCAGTGTGCCTCAGAGGAGAGGCTGGCATAGCATGTAGTGCCAGGGATCAAACTCACATCCCTGTGTTTGCCTAAGCAGGCACTTAATCCACTGAACTATCTCGCCAGTCCATAAGATGAAATATTTTGTCATTATCGCGAATTGATTCTGCCTCTGTTAACACTTTTCACTATAAATTTTGACTGATAATTACAGTAAATGACCATCCTGGGTGCCTTTGTAATTGTATGTATTAATCTTCACATCCTGTCTTCTTTTTCTGCTATTTTAAGTAGCTTTTACAAACTGTGTCCAACCAATTCTTAAGATTTTATATGATAATATTGACTATTTCAGTATGTATATTCACTATCTAATGTTTCATTTTCTTTTTTCTTTTTTTTTTTTTAATTTGTGTATTTGGTACAGGGTCTCACTCGGCAGATCAGACCCATGGTGCTTCCCCTGTTTTCAGCCTCCCCAGGGCTGACGTTACAGGAATGAGCCACCATGCCCAGACTCTGCCCCTGCCAGCTCAGCATGCCCTGGGATAGGGCTGACGTGGCAGGCGTGGTCCCTATATTTGCCAAAGGAGGCATTTTGTCCACTGAGCTATCTCACCTTGCCCTATTTCAATTATTGCTTTCTATTCTACATATTCTATTTTTCCTTGCCTTTTATTGCTTTATCACATTTTAACACATTTGTATTTCATAACTTGAGCTTTGCTTTTGGTTGGTTTAAAGACTGTTCTTTTCATTACTCTAAAATTTTCAGTTTGTGTGTCAGCCAAAACAAAGTTTAAGTTTACTCAACAACTATTAAACTATTAAACTCAACTATTAAAATCAATTCTTAAGCTAGTCCAGGACATTTTGTGAATTTTGTTTATGTCTCACTATGATTAGCATTTTGCTTACCTTTCTTTTTTATATTTCACTTATTACTTCTCTAATATTTTTCTTCATTCTGTAACATGTTATCTAAAAGTTTCACAAGGTTCTCTTGCTTATCAACTATAGGGTTTTTTTTTTTTTTGCTTGACAAAGCATAATTTCACTATTTTTGAAAAGCAGTTGTTTTGTTTATAAAGTTCTAGGTAGCTCATTTGTGTATTTTGAGAACACAGTTTGTCTTCTAGATTGTTTTGTTTTTATGGAGGAGTTAGATGCCAGTC
>PVKN010035328.1:0-11663 GCA_004027915.1 Capromys pilorides | reverse complement strand
CTAGAATATGTAATGGTAATTTTATGCATTTTATAATAGGAAGGAAATGACCTGTGTTATTCAGCAATAGTCACACTACTCAGTATATCTCATGAAGTTTCAAACACTAAAATGAGCCATAAAATGATCCTTCAAGATTGATGTCAACAAACAATAAATTTTCTGATATCTGAACATCATCTAAGTGTGCAGTTGTTTGGGGTTTTCTTCTAAGACATTAACTTGAGGCAGGGCAAAAGCAAAGGATCTCTTTGCTTTAATTGTACCTCTGGTAAGTTCTTTGCACTATGTGGTATCTCCACCCTGATTCTGAACTCTGAATAGCTGTGTTCTGGCACAACATTGGCAGCGAACACAGAACACAGAAATGAAATCATTTTTGTGTAAAAATATGTGAGAAAATGGTTTGCTAAAAGAAAAGGGGGAAGACAGTTGTTGGCAGAGGGAAAGGAAGTTTTACAGAGAGAAAGAGGTAAGGAAAGATTATGCCATATTAAAATAACCTTGAGCCTGCAGACTCAGTGATGAAGGTCAGGGGAGAGATACAAAAGCTTAGTCAGGTTGTCAGCTGCCTCAGGTTCACAATGACTTGGAGTGAGGCGAACTCTGTAACTCTGTGTGTTAGAGAAAGGCTAGAAAACTGTTTGGCCACAGGAATTAGACCCAAGGCTACACTGAGATAACTCTGGCTTCCTGTCAAAAATCTGAAACTCTACTGCATTTCCAAAATCAAGACTAAACAAGGAATAAAAATACTTTACTCCTACTTTTGTAAGTTTATGTTTCCCAAAAATATTTTTCAGTTTTAACCTGGTATCTGTGAAATTAACCCTGTGTTCAGCAGATAGACCCAAGATAAGGCTGTGCTGGATCAGAGAGAGATCCTGATCCATATGCTGGTGTCTGCATTATGAAGAGAGAGAGACACAGCGCAGAAGGAAGACAACAGGATGACACAGGGAAAATGTCACATGACCCCCTGGTCTACCAGCCCAGAAACACTAAAATTTCTGGCAATCACCAGCATCTAGGAAAAAGACAAGGAAGTGTCCTCTGTTAGAGCCCTGAGAAAGAGAAGAGGGAACATGCTCTGTGGAATAAACTTCTGTGTCTTTAAGGCACAAGTTTGTGGTGATTTGTTACAGCTGCCATAGGAAACTAATACACCTGCCTCAAGAACAGGAATAGGAGATGGCACAGCACTGGGGACATGGAGAAAGTGAGCGGCATTCAGTCAGCACCTAGCAGCTCAATAGAACTTCGCTAAGCGAAGGTGGTGGCAGCAGGCGGGAGGACAAGCCAGCAGACATGGTGAAGGAGGAAGGAGGAGGAGTGGGAAAGGTAGGTCATATATCGGGAAGTTCCAGGCAGCCCCGGTTTGCCACACCACAAAGTATGCGTGAAGTAGAGGAAAGTGAGACTAGGGAGGAAGCTGAGCCTGTGAGGAGCTCAGACGTAACCCATCACTAATAAAGAGCTATTCGATTTGTTCCAGAACTGTGTTTGGGTTAGAGCACATTTTAGGAAAGTTAATTTAACCGTATCTGTAAAGTACCTCAAGAGGAAAAAAAAGAAAAAAGAAATTGAAAGAAACGAATACTGGTGAGAAAACTACTGTAGTAGTCCAAGCAATAATAAGTAAATAAAATATTGTAATAGAGAAGGAACACAAAAAGGGAAGGAATATAGAAGTTCAAGCTTGATGGAAATAAAATTGACAGTTTTCCATACTTGGGTTTCAAAATATATAAAGAACTGAAAAATAACAGTTAACTGAAAAATAACAGTTAAAGGCCCTAAGATGAAACCGAAATTATTATTAGAGACAGTTTAAAATCAGAAAAATAAAAAGATGGATTGGAGGACAACTGAGTTTGACAGCGTGGTTTTTGTCAGGTTCTGCTGAATCCTCTCCTGCCACGCAAAGATGCTGCATTCTTGCTCCGGATGGCTCAGTGCCCACGCATGCTCCAGCCTGCGCTGTGCACCACTGAGCTGGGCACGGGAGAAGGCAAGGGGTAAACTAGGGGGAGGGAGACCAGTGGTAAGCAGGTAGCGCCTCCGCGGGGCACCAGCACAAGTGCTGAGTGCTGAGGTGTGCAGAGCGCCTGCAGGGAAGATGGAACAAGGGAATCTTGGGTGTACCGGAAGTTAACCTTCTCCTAGGCACTGAGCTGATAGCTTATCAGCCGTGGGGAAATCTGGGAAAGGGTAGAGATGCAGAGAATGACAAATAGCTCAAATATCTACAGGGTCCATAGATTACCTATGATTCTGTCTCACAAAAGGAAATAAAGTATGCATAAATCTCCAAGTGTGTACATCTAATGTAGGACAGTGCATGTAATAAGAATCCTTGGAAATACAATGACTTTTAAGTAATTAATATTAAAAGCCCTGAGACAACTACTTACAGTTACTAAAAGCATATACTCTGGGGGAACTATATTAACTACATTTGAAAAATTTTCCAAACAAAAAAAAGAAAACTTTTCATTTATTAAATTAGCATAGATGCAGAAATTACTAATCACCAGAGGAGTGTGTTACCGGTCAACCTATAGGGAAGATGTGACCTCCACCATTTAATGACACCTGTGTGATACTGGAGTAAGCCAAAAATATGTGACTCCTTACCTATATGACAATTATAGGCCAAAAGAAAAGAAAACCAGTCAAAAAAAGGAAACAGAGAAAAAGATGTTGTGTTATAAAGCAGGAGGGGAGATCTCCTCTAGGTATGGTGGTCACGGGAGCCCTCTCCAAAGAACTGATGTACAAGCAAAAAATGGAGGAGGAATCGAACCTTTAAAAGCACTAGAGGAGGGTGTTTCTGCCAAAACAGGAAGTGAGAAGAGCCTGCGGCAGGAGAGCTGGGTCAAGGAACTACAAGAAATAGACATTCCAACCAAAGCAAAGTGAGGGAGGACCACAGAGGCACAAGACAAGAGTTCAGGGGCAAAGCAGCAAGAATAGAATGAGAAGTGCCAGATAGGACCCTTCAAAGGTCCCTCAGGTTGCTACTGAAACAATTTCAAAGACAGGGTTCCCGTTGTTCTCAGATGCTAAAGAATTTTAAGCCAAGAACATGACTAACTTTCTTGCTTAAAAAATATTATCCTACCAGCCAACCTGACACGCACATATATGTAATCTCAACACCCAGGAGGCTAATGCAGGAGCATCCCAAGTTCAAGACCAGTCTGGGCTGCACAGTGATATCTTATCACAAACAAACAAAATAGAGCTAAAGCAAACTCTGGATACTCAGTAAATGGCAAGCATGGAAGGGTGGAGACACACGTCATAATCCAGGTAAGAGATGAGCTGAGAGAAGTGGAGATATCCAAAAAATATTTCTTTAAGATAGAACAGGTACAGGGGGTAGATTGGAGTAGAGAGCGGAAAAGGAAGTAATCAAATGATGGCCCCGTGTGGTGACCTTGGCATAGGTGACTATGCCTTGAACGGAATGGAGAAGGTGGGAGCAGGTTGAGGAGAGGGGACTGTCAGCCTTCAGATGTCTATGAGAAGACATTCAGAGGGCTGAGGTACACATGTGACATGAGATGTGCGTTGGGTGTGTATCTTTGTGGATAAAGGATAGCACAGAGAGATAAGCAGGGAGAATGAAAAAATATACACACTTAGGAATGAGAAGAAAGAAAAGAACCGTGTCCTTGGTGGCATGCACCCCTTATGTGCCCGTTGCGAACCAAGTGCCCCTTAGAACTCAGCATTACCCTGACAGCTGTGTCACTTCTTTAGTTTTCTTTATATTTTATTGCCCAGAAATTCATACTTAGTGATCTGTGTAGTTTGCCTCCTTCTGACGTCATTGTTAGGCTATCCACACAAAATTCTTTGGAGAATGTATGCCCTTTTTTTCTATACTTTGGAATAGGGCAGATAGGACGGGAAATATTTCCTCCTTTAAAGTATTGGGTAGAAGTCTTAGGTAAAGCCTTGTGGGCCTGGGGTTTTTCTAATTGAACAGTTTTGAATTACTGATCCAGTTTCTTTGACAGCTACAGAAATACTCAGGCTGATTCTTAATTATACCCTAGGGCAAAGAAATGTATCAAGTAATGACTAGACATAATGTTTATAAGCTTAGTATATATCTTTTCTTTTTAGATGGAGTAGAAAAGAGTGAACTGGGTAAAGTGGACTGAAACTATTAGATTATTCTTCTTAAATTTGTTATGTTTTTACAATAAGGAACTGGAGAGCCAAACAAAATGTAATTATTTTTTAACCACAGATACTATAGTGTATTATACGACTTCCTGAATTTACTCAGTCAAGCTTTCCACACTGTGTCAAAATTGTCTTACACTGATGACAGTGTTGAAAGACACCAAGAGGCGGGCCCTGGCTGGCCTTGGCTTCGCTGGCTGTGCCCTGGGCACTGCTTCTACCACCTGGATCCAGATTCCCATGCCAGTGCTGGAGAAGCTACAGGGCAGGAATCAGAAGTACAGAATAAATTACATCCAGTAGGCAAACGCTGACTAATGAACTGTGAAACTGGCACCGTTTTCCTCTTTCCCTCCCCAATCAGAGACTGATTCAAGGCCCAGTAATTTTATAGCCTCCAAGCAAATGTTTCATAAGACCGAGGAATCACTGCACACGTGCCAGAACTCTGGGCAGCTCAGCACCGTGCCCTGTGGGGGCCCCAGCCCTTCTAGTCCTGGTCCTAGATTGCAAATAACAATTAAATATTAACAGGTAACATTGTGCCTCAGAACGCTTTCTGAGGAATCCAGGATATGGTAGATAAGCAACTATTTCTCCACATTTGAGATTAAAAATATTCTCATTTTTACCATGGGCTACACATCTGTACTCTAAGTTCTGTATAACCACAAGGACAACAGTGAGCATTGTATCAATTATTGCGAATGTACTGCTAACGTGTTTTGAAACTGTCATAATGATGTTTCTTATTAAAAGTAATAAAAAAAGACATAAATCATAACACAGGCAAGCAAAATGGAAAAGGAAGACAAAAGAAAATTGTAACATAGAGCCATAAACACAGGCCCCTATAGCTCCTTTGAGTAGTTTTTGTGGCTGCGTTCCAAAAAGCTACTACAGAAATAGAGATTAATACAGAATGACAGTGATTATTACTTCCAGTGAGTTGAACGTCCTAACTACCATGTCCCTCAAATCTCTCACATCTTCAGAGGGGAAACCTCTGGTAAGGGACTGCATCATGGGTCGATGCTGATCATTACCGCCTTGGTATCTCACTGATGAGCTCATAGCTACCTGTGTTAGGAGGAGAGGGCACTTGGCTGGGAAAGACAAGTCACTGGGGTTATGACCTGCAAACGTGACTGTTTGTCCCAGGCTCCACACTTGCCACTCTGTGTCCAGGATATGTGTTCCTCTGCCACAGTGCCTATGCCTTGGAACCAGCAAACCATGCATTGATACCATGGGCTAAATAAATCTCTCTTCTTTAAAAAGTCCCCGGTGTCAGATACTTTGCCCAGCAATGGGAAAGTGGCTGCTACAACCACTCTATATGAAGATGTGCCCATCAAGCAAGAGGCCTCTTCAGCTGGCAAGACAGAAGCCAGTGAAAAGCACGTCCTACAGCGTCTTTCTGCAGAGTTTAGTCCTCTCAGCTACAACTCAGATCTAACCTTTGGGTTTCCAGGGCCTCTCTTCTTGTTCTCTAGCATCATTTTCTTTTTTGCACCAAGGGAGTGCAGGCCCTTCAGATAAAAATCAGTCAACATTTATAGCTGTGCTATGTATGTGCATTATATTGCTGGCTGCTGTGGGAAAATATAGAGGAAAAACAAACCCTCCTCCAGATCTAAAGGCGTTTACAGGCTATCAGGGACTCTGAACCAACATATGAGCAATACAGAACAGGAAGGCCAAAAGAACACTTCCCCGGTGACATTTTATAACTGTGCCCACCAGTTGTAAAAGCAATAAAGGATGAGCACACATTTTTATCTCCCCTTTCCTACACAAGTCAGAAAAAAACACACTGTGTATGTATAAATACTGGCTAACTGCCGTTACCAAAAGACAAGCTCATAGTCAGATCACCTGACAGTGGTAGTCATAACCGCTGATGCTGATGGTTTCTTCATTTATTTTATTTGTTACATCTCAGTCACTTGTTTTAAACGATAACATGAAATCTACCCGCAAATATCTTTTTCACTATTTTATTTCTTTGTTTTGTTTTGTTTCTGGAACTCTTTCCTAGAAATTCAGGCTTACGTTTGAAGATTATTGAGAGTAAGATCATCCACATTTGCAAAGCATCTTTTTTCGTTAATTTGCTAAGCATCTTAATCGCACCTTTTCTCCTTACTGTCTTGTCCCCTGGAGGAATTTCCTGCGTTGCTGTTCCCACCTGCCACATAAATCCCGCTGCGCTTCACACTCAGTTCAGATGTGACTCCTCTGAGGGGTCTTTTCTGAGCAGAATGAATTCACCCAGCGTGAGTGTTGCTGTCACATTCTGGAACCGCTCATTGTGTGTCTTCATCTCCTGCTGCTCGATGGCAGGGATTTTTATCTCAGTTACCGATAGTTCCACTTCGTGGCATTTGTAAGTGACCAATAAAAGTTTATGAAATGAATAAACTTTCTCTTTTGCTACATTGCCTTCATCTTCTAATGTCAAGACTTAAAATCCTTAAAACATTTCATGAAAAGACTAGTAACTTTCCAGCAATAGAGTGTGTTGGTCTGCATTAAGAGCCACGTTCAAAGTCCTGAAGATTGTTCACAGCCCATGAGTAGGCTGGGTTCTGTCTTGGAAGTACACTGCCCTCTGCTGGTGTACTTTTCCACCAGTGCCATGGTGGCACCCAGAGGCAAGGCTGGCCTTTGTTTGGATGATGTTCTAATCGCGTGCGCGCACACACACACATACACACATTATTTACAGGGGGCCAGTAGTACAGAATGTTCATATTTCTATTTTACAGTCTATGAAGGATAGCCAGGATACAAAATAAGAAAGACTGGCAAATGTCTTTTTCGTTATTTGACATGGGGCTTTGAGCTGCTTTGTAAAAATTGTGTCATTTTTATTAGTCTCATAATTTGAAGTGAAGATACACCAGTCTTGCTAAGACCATGTAATTGTGCAGAGAAATACAAATCATGAATGAGTCCAGAGTTCCATGATCCTGAGGGAAGTGAAGAGATCTGAGCAACTGATAGCCTCAAACCTCCATTCTCCAAAATTATAAAAGCTTTATTGATTATTAACTTGAAAATAGAACAACTTAAAAAGCACAGTAGACATTATACTCATGCGTATATGTTTGTGTAGCTAAATCAATATACAAATACATGTGATATATTTATAATTTTGTAAACCTATATTTTATATGCATAATGCTATAGGAGAAAAGGTGAGAACTGATGTGTTAAAATGCTAATGATTTTCATTAGGAGAGGGTAATATTTTAATTACTTGTAATTTAATTTTTCATTATTTATCTGTAGGCTGGGGAAATAGCTCAGGCTAAGCACCTGCCTGTCAAATGCAAAGACTCAGTTTCGATCCTGGTACCTCATCTTGCGTCAGCCCCAAAAGCCCACACACACTATGCTGGGCATGATGTCATATGCCTGTGCTCCCAGTGCTGGGGAGGCTGAGACAGGAGGATCATTACACATCCAAACTGCGTAGTGAGACCCTGTATCAAATAAATAAATAAATATTTGTAATTTTTTTAAATAATCCTGAGTAACTTGGAGAGTAAATGCTTCAGATATAACAGATTTGTGACAAGTCAAAGCCTTTTAAATCTTTAATATGATGTTTGTCACAGACAAGACATAAATTCAAATTTAGAATTATCGTATCTATCGTAAGTAAAAGAGACACCTTCTGATGCAAATACCACTAAGAGAGACAGGCCCACAGTCATCAGTTTGGGGAACAAATGTTCTGAGCCCCAGAATACTGTCCTACCTTGGAGCAGCTTTCTGCCTGCCCCTCAGTGCAGGCCCTGGGAGGCCTGGTTCAGCCCTCTTTAGGTGGCAATGGATGGTGAAGCCAGCCTGCTCTCCATTCAGAAGCCAGGGAAGGCAGGCTTCCTGTTGCCCTGAAAACAGGACCTGCTGAAAGACTTGGAGCTGTCCCCACGAGGAACCAAACCAAAAGGCCTTCCAATGCCATAAGAACGTTAGAGAAAGGGAGGAAAAGGCCTGGGTGCTTGGCAAAGAGAGCTCAGCAATTTTCTTTTTAATTATTGAGATAAGGTTGTGAGTTTGGTTTCATTTAGCTGTTCAAATAGAAATCTATTTAAATATTTAAACAGGAAAGTCTCCTGATCTACTATCCTGCCCTCCTGTAACAGCTATGGCCTCTCCACAGAGATAAATTTTATAGTGGATTTGGTTTGGGAAAATTCTATTTTATGGTTTAGAAATTGATTTCAAGAGCCTTCAGCAGAGTAAAACACACACAGTTGTGTATTTGCTCTGGGGGTGAGTCCATACTCCCTCACAGTACAAACCAAATCTCCTGCTGGTAAACACTAGAATGTTTGGTGTTTGAATTGCTTCTCTTTTAGGGATAAGGTCCTGATAATCTCCTTCACAAACCATTAAGGACTCAAACCCGTCCACAAATGTCTGGCCCTTACTTCCTGAAGATTGTTCTCCATGCTTTTCCTCCACTCTGTTTGAGCAAATAAAGTTCAACAACATCAAAACAGCCAATATTTGTTTTCTGCTGTTCCCGCATGAAAACTGAACCTCTCATAGGAACCATGGAAGTGAGGCAAATAATGATGCTCTGTTTTGTAACCGAACATTCGAGAATTTAAACATTTTCTTAATTATACACCTTTCAAGAAATAACTACACAGAAGGGGGAGAACAAAATGTGTCACAGTGTTTACCCCACCAGAAGTTCTACACTTCTAAAGCTTTACTCTACCTCGAATAGCCACCCACTTTTTCACCCATGAAAAATCCATGGACCTTGGGTTTTGCTTAATGGTCAACAGTGCAGCCTCCCCAAAACACACAAGGTAAGCTGACATCATTGCCTGATAATCAGTCCCAATTGCCTTGTACCTGCTTCAGGCAGGGCTCTAGCACTGTACTGCAATTCTTTGTTTACATGTCTTGTCTTCGTCCTTTAGACTGTGAGTTCCCAAGGAAACAGATTGCCTCCCATCATACTATTCCCAATCCCTACTGTTCAATAAATAAATGCTGAGTGAATGAATAAGTGAATACCATATCCTCTGAAGAATCCTATTTGTTTATATGTTTTTATATGTACAATAAAGAGATCAACAAATTCAAAAGACAGTGCAACACCTATTTCTGCAGGCTTTTTTGCAATGTGTAATACCTTGCAATCGTACAAGTACCATCTTAATTAATACTCCACAGAACAGAATCTATTAATATTGCTGTAGAGGTTAGTGTGAAAGCCACAATTTTCACTTCGGGGTTTCTCACAGGGAAAATCAGCTTTTCAAAAAGAAAGCAGATTTTCCTAGCAGTTCAAACGCCATTCACCACAGCCTATTAAGCCAGCCAGCCAAGAGCTATTTCACATTTTGTCACCGCCAGAAAACCTGATTTTTCTTCCTTGCTGCGTTGTGAACTCCTCCATCTTGCTTCCTTCAGCTGTGTGTGCCATAGACGGCCGAGAACAGAAAACCCTCAGCTGTCACGGCGTGATTCAACACTGAAACACTGTCAATTTTTGTTCCCAATTAACTTAGGTTTTTATCTTTCTAATCGTATTTTTCTTCTTTGGAACACTTATACCTCACACTCATAAACTGCCAGAACATTTCGTAAGTTTCTCTCTAGACCTTTTGAAATTAATCCTTTCATCACTTAAATTCAGTTTTGTTTGATTCCTACTAGCCAACAGGTAAGGTACAATGATATATACACTCCTTCAAGCACAAAACAGCACAAAATACATCCACAAAGTAATCTCCATAGCAAAAGAAAGTTTCCAGACTGGTAATTAAGGTTTGAGATTCATTCACTCATCACATAACTTGTTTACCTGAAAAAACAAACAAATATATATATATATATTAAATTACTGTTCCTATGATCCATTTTTTTAAAAAACCTAAACTCTAGGTCATGCATTGTGATGCATCCCACTAACCTGATCACTTAGGAGGCTGAAGCAGGAAGATCATGACAACTTTGAGGGCTACATGGGCTACATAGCAAGTTCAAGGCCAGCCTAAACTACATAGTGAGATCCTATAAAAAAATACTTACCCTGTAACAGTATTGTAGATGAACACTGGTGTTAGATCAGCCCAAACAGAATAAGCAGAAGTGATAGGTTTAATATATTTGCAACAGCTCCTGACCATCTCTGGTGGACAAACCAGTACACTTCATTTGTATGAAGACTTCTGTTTACAACTGAAAGTTTTGCTTCTCTGATTGAGCTCTAAAAGTTCATGGTTAATTTCAACCTAAAATCAACCAAAATGATCATGTCCTGCATACTGTACCTCCAGCAGGTAAGAGTGAATATTGTCTCGATGTGCAAGCTCTCTATTTAGTTACTTTTCTCTCACTGCTGAGACAAAATACCCGATACCCAAACTTAAGGGAGATAGGTTAATTTAGATCACTGTGTATGGAGGTTTCAGTTCATAGCTGGCTGCTCCAAGTCAGGGTGGCATGGCAAAGGGGTGTCACAGGGGAGGACCGTTCATAGTGCCCACAATGCAGCAAAAGAGCCAAGACTCTTTCTGCCCCTTATATTGTATGAAGGCCTAGGGTGGGTTTAGTTCTCACACACTTAATCCTAGCCAGTCCCTAATTCTATGCTAGGGCCAGCCAAACAGCTCAGAGGATTAAAGAGCCTGCTGTACCAACCCTGCCCGGGGTGGGGCGCCGCTAAGACAACAATTGAGACTGGGCCTAGTGGTGCACGCCTGTAATCCCAGCTCTTGGGAGACTGTAAACAGAAGGATCTTGAGTCTGATCTAGTAGTGAGACCCTGAACACCCTGTAGACCCTTCCCAAAAACACACACACACACAAAAAAAAAGTATACTAAACCAGTAAGTGGAGTAATTTACTAATCACACACCCTTAATCAGAGCATCATACAGTCTAGATTCAGCCACTTCTGAAAATCCCTATGACAATATGAGACTTTGGGGGGACACTTAGACACAAACTATAACCTTCTCCTAAGACATTGTACCCAAGATCAATTCTTTAGCGTGCTGATGAGAGAGCAGTGTGAATTGATTTATGACTCTATAAAGACGTAAGATTATTTCCAAATGAAAAGCTTATAGAATATGAAATGTCTTTTATTTATTAAGCTAGATGTGTAATGGTCACACTTTCATTCTGCAGATATTTGACCTATTCATCTGTGGCAAGCAACAAGATGCCACAGTTCCAAGTTAGGATTATTATATAAAGTCATATTTTTCTACAAAGCTGTTGAGGGTGTAAGTGGAACAAAAATAGCCTGTGTTCTGAATTTAGAAACAGAACAAGCAGATGTGAAAAAATATAGCGCATGACGGGCAGCTTAGCATCAGTTTTCTTTCTGGATTACTTTGCCCCATGAAAACTTTCTTCCCAAAGAAAGATTTACTAAGAAAGATTTCAGTCCTTGCTGTGTTATAAAATATTCAGAAGGC
>PVKN010035327.1:0-11656 GCA_004027915.1 Capromys pilorides | reverse complement strand
ATGTTGTTTGATCTCAAAGAACTCAGTAAACAGCCTCCTCCCTCTTTTCAGCTAGGTGCTAAAGTAATTGAGAAATAAATAAAAGACATGGGCTGGGAAGATAGCCCAGTAACACAGCATTTGCCTGATGAGATTGTGAGTTCAATTAAGTATCAAAAAAGAAGAGAAAACATGAATGCTAAAGTGTTTTGAAAGATGCTAAATTGAAAAATGTTGTTCAGTTCAAGAACCCATCTGCTGATGGAGATGTAGAAAACACACCACACCTGTCTCCTGGCACGGCAAGGAGTCAGACTCCATAGCCAGGTTCCAACTCAAGAGGGCAGCTGTGGCATCACGTCTAGTCATTATTCCCACAGTCATCCATCAGAAGAGTCACAGCATGTAGCTAGGAGTAGGCAAGTATGGGACATCAGGAGACCAATAATGCACTGAAAGAATAAATTCTCCATATGGAAGACAGGAATGGGGATAAATGTTTTCCCCTAATAAGAATAACTGAAAGATGTGCTGGGCACTCCTGGAAATCCATATAGTTAACGTGTGCAATATTTGGAAGGACATAGTAGGAAATGAACTTGAAAAACAGTGAGTTAGGTACTTAGAAAGCTCTCCAAATGCTATGATGCAGTCATTTTGGATGATTTATTAGTTAATATGTAACTACAGAGAATTTTTAAGGATACACATGATCCAAACTTCTCTGAGTGACACTGTATCACAGTAGTAAAAGATCATACCTTGGAGCCAAAGGCATTGGGCTTCTATTTATTTTTTATGTTTTAGATTTTTTTAAAAAATGTATTTTATTTTATTTTGAAGAGTTAAAAACAAAAGCAAAAGCAAATAACAGATACAGAGAAAGAAACAGCGTAAGGTTCAGTACATGTGTTACAGATTTCATTTTGTCTGCCAAAGAGAAGGATAGCACAATAGGAAGAACTCTACAAGTCTGTGCTGAGGTCCCTAACTGGCCCATTAGTTCTGAAACTTTGAATAAGCTACATAACACTCTGCCTCTGCCTCTGCTTCATCAGCATCAAACCTACATTTCTAGGTTGATATTAAATGACATGATGTGTTCATGGTGCCTAGTAGGTGGAAGATAGTTAACGGCTGTGATTTGTGATTGTTGCTGTGCAGGCCTATAGATCACACAACTAAGGAAAATTTGTGCTACACCTTTTTCGCCCCATATGCAACTATGTCACAAAAAAGAAGAACAGCACACCACAGGGGTGACATGATAACAAGCAGTGGAAGATTACAAAGTGCAAGACAAAGTGCCTGATCTTTCTAAACAATTTTGTACACAAAGTATGTCTTATCTCTGAGAACTGTGTACCTCACTACATTTATACATTAAGAGACCAGATAATCCAGCACGTCATAGTCAAATAGAAATGCTTATTTAGTAAATACACTATTTTTTCTTTTCAGAAATATATGGCTAGTGAAAGTTCTTAAACAATGTTATTAAATGTGGCAATAGAATGCTTTATATGGACCCAATATCACTTTATCCTATAGCATTAAAACACAGAGGCACTGTGCAAGTGAAGAGTATTAGCAAATTGATCCCTCTTTAGACAAAGCTGGAAAACATCTCTTGAGCTGCAGAGAACAGCACAACAGAGCCTGCTCTAATCACACACAGATGATGAGAATTTGTCTAATGTTTTACGGTGAATCATTGATGAGGCCTGCAGAAGGAAAATTTGTAGAAATAAAATCACCTTGACAGTAGAGTACCAGGGTCAAAAAGCAAAGTAAAGTCAATGTTCTTAGCTTTAATAAAAACAGTATGATCTGTCATCAACACAGCATTTTTACACTCTTGGACAATGCACTCTGAGATCTCCTGCTGGATTTCATTTGATTTTTACCAAAACCAACAAAGGACAACTTATAGCTGGTGATTCATTGTGACAGGAGAAAGCCATAAAGATACGCATGTTTAGATCCTTGTAAATAAACAGTCTCCAGTGTGATTTTTTCAGTACAAAGGATGTTATCCAGGCTATGTGGGAACAACTACTGGGTTTTGCTAAATAATGAATCTATATTTCTAAAGATTAAGAAAAACCAAATATGGCAAGTTACTGCCATATTTGTCAGACCGTACTTGATGGGCAAGATGTAGTCTCTACATAATAAAAATGCAAGCAGCTTGACAAAGTAGCACCAAGGCCATGTAGTTCCCTAACAATACTCTCAGATAGCAGTGCAGAAGAATTAATAATTACACACAGATTGAATGAGATTATTACTAGGATTCTACCCACAGGAAATTGTGTGAAGACTATACCCAAAAGCTCACATCCTTCAAAACAACAGATTTTCAAAAATACTTCTTAACTGAACATGACTCTTAAATATTTTTAAAGTTTCAGTTAAACCAAGCTAGTAAAAACTGGTAGTTGGGGCTGAGGTTACAGCTTAGCAGCATAAGCACCTACCTGGCAAGCACAAGGACCAAAGTTCAATCCCTGGTACCACAAAAAAAAAAAAAGGTAGCACATTCCTCCTAACAGCTGCTTCATCACATGAAATTTTCTTTCATGTTGAAATGTTTATAATCTTTGATAATAGCTTAAAGGGGAACTACCTCAGGGAAGATAGCTCAGGGGCCAAGTGTCTGCCTGGAAAGTGCAAGGTCCTGAATTCGATACCCAGTTCTGAAAAATATAAATAAATAAACAAATAAATAAATATTTATCATCTTTTATTAAAAAAACTTATGCTAAAATTCTAAATATTTAGATTGATTTACACCATCAGATACATAGTTTGCAAGATGATTTTAATGTCTCTCAGGTATCCAAAATCTAACATATCATGTAAATATAAACAAATAATGCTAGAATGAACTGATTTGGAAATAAGATTAATAAAAGGTCCCCCTGTGACAACTGTGGTGTTTTGGATATGTCAATATAATAATACAAATTGACATTCATTCGGAAATTAAATCATTATATTCATACACTGGAGGTTATATTTTTAGCTCTATAGTTCTAAGTAAAATAATGAAAAGGCAACATCTAAATGGAAAAAGCAATTATTTAAAATGATTTGCTTTTATAGTCATATCTAAATGATTTTATGTCTTTCAATATTTCCTGCTAGCAATGGAATGCACGAGCATTATTTCTGCAGCCCTATTTGCTTTTGAAATGATGGGACACAAGGTGCTATAATAAAATCTTATCCTCATGTCATTGGCATTAACGAGACACCTGCAGCTTTTAAAAATGAGAAGCTAGACTATGCTTCCCTCAATATGAAGAAGAGGAATGTTTCCCCCATTGAGAAACTGACTTTTTCCTGGTCGAGTTTTAAGTCCATCAACTTGAGTAATGTAGCACCTATCCCCTCCCTGCTCATTTGTAAGAAGATTCCAATGTCCTACGTTGAATTACCTTAGTTTTACTTTTGAGATGATTAAAGATATAATTATATTGTCTTAAGATTTTTTTCTTTTTGGTTTCACTTTGCAGAAAGAAAGAAGAGATAATAAAATAGACAATTTCAAAAGCAAACTGATATTACTTCATCTGGTTAATGTGAAAGGGTTTTTCCCCTAGCACATCAGAAAGTAATTTACTTAAAGGAGAGATAGTTATGATAAAACTCAATTTAAACAATGTGATTTCAGACTTGATAAGATTTAGAAGGCTTCATTATTTATATTAAACTCTAAACTCTCAGCTCAGTTAACCTTTCATATCATCACAAAGTCTTACAACAGTTACAGGACAATGACTTTATATACCAGCCACTAAAATAGAACAGTCCTTTTTAAATATTGAGATACCTAAGCTTGGGGGTAAAATACTGGACTGGAACTTGCTGGGTTCTCTGACGTCTTCATTGTTGACACCTTTGAACTCCAAGCCATCTCTTAGACTCTTTCAGACTCCTGGTCTCTCAGACTCCTGGTTTCTTCATCTTGCATTCCTACAATGTCTACACTGATTTGCCGAGATAATCATCAAAGCATCTTCAGAGCACTACAGAGAAGCCTTCCAGTGACCTTCCTGCCAATAGCCCCATCATCTTCCCACCTACCTGGATCCTGGCATGACCAAATCCTCCTAAAACTACCACTTTCATTAGGCCCTGCATCCTCTGTAAAAGCCATCATATTGATGATTCATTTATATTCATAAAAATACAAGTGTGCTTGCCATGCCTCAGCATGTTTTAATGAGGCCAGTGGCCGTTTGCATTCAGGGGCCACTTACCTTGTCTCTAGCATCTTGGTGCTCTCACTAACCTGGCCAGCTTCCTACATGGCTTCATGGAAGACAGTTTTCTTTGTAAGCTTGGCCTTGCGATTTCTTTTATGGAAATGCTGTCCCCTTCTTGATTCCTAACTTAATCTTCACATCTAGAGCCACCACAAATACATTCAAATCCTTCTGTGCAAAAACACTGTTTGCATATTAGGTAATATGTAGACATGCAATTCTCATACAGACTCTCATTACCAACTTGAATCTTTGAGAGTACGACTTTACTTTTGGTGTTGGACCAAAGGCAAAAAAGATGGGATTTGGAAACACAAATACCTGATTCCAAAGACATTTTTCTAGAAAAAATGCCAACTATTGCTTCACTTATTTGCTTGTATGTATCACAAGGTGATGTTAAGTCCTTTGAGGCAATGATCTGGGAGATCTTCCACAGAAACCATCAACTGATGAAAATTACATGCATTCATATTTGAATATATTACAAGGCATAGTGGTGTTGCCTTTGTTACTCCACCCCTTTTATATCATCCATTTATCCAACTGTTAGAACCTAACTGAATCACTGTGGTCAAAAACATAAAGGAACCAAAACTGAGGGTATAGTTTATGACTATGGCTTTGACCTAGAAGAGTATAAAATAGGAAGAAGCAAATGAATGGCTATTAAAGAGTGAAAACTCTTACACAGAAAAGCCAGTTCTTTGTAGTTAAAACTCTAAAGGAGATGGAAAAGTGGATGGAGTTACCGGAGTTGCATGAGTTTTTTCAAAAGATCTGTCTGAAGAGGAAAGTTTGAGCAGAGCATACATATGTGCTTTCAATCTCTGTGGAAGTTTTCAAAAGTTCACGTCCAGTCAGACAGTGTCAAGCATGACATTAACATGCCTTGCTAGATCAGTGGGAATGGTGCTGACAACACGGGCAGCCACGCAGATCCTATTTGTTACCAGAGTGGCTGGTGTGGGCAATGTACAAGGAGCAGGGTGACAGAGGTAGCCTTAGCTTGCAGAGGCGTGTCCCTAGCTACACTTAGCTTCTCGGCCTCTGCAATCGCCTGAACAGAGCCTTCTGCAGTAACCCTAGCCATAAACAATGGCTTTTGCCTCTGACCTCTTGATTTTCTTCAGTCTTAGTTCACTTAGCACTGTCTTTAAAAGCAGAGTCTTTGGAACCATTTTACTGGGTTTGCATCTGGCTGCTTCATTGCAAGTTTCGGGACTCTGGTCATTATAAATCTCTCTGGGACCTGTAAAGACAATAACACTTCCTGCTTGGTCAGGTTGTGAGGACTCAGTGATTAAGATGTACACAGCACTGAGAATACTCCCAATGCATGGTGAGAGCTCTACAGCTGTGAAGAGCTATAATTACTGCCCTCCCAGACCATCACATCAGCCTTGCTCTCGTTTGGCACCCACTGTGTACATCTTTTTACATCAGCAACTTTTACATTTATTTAAGGAAAATATCTGGTCTAATTTCTATCTTTATTTCAGAGCTACTACTGTGTCTTTTATAATTAATATTGCTCATTGTTGGCCCAGGTATGCAGATATTTCAATCTTTGGTCAAATATATGAAAAATTATGGCTTTATCTTTTTCTTTAGAAGATAGAAAAAGAATCACACTTTGTCTTCCCTATAAGGACAACTCTGATTTAAATCTCAAGAGACTGCTTCCTCTGTATCAGACGCAGAGTATGGTGCCCATTAACTCTGTAGGCAGCTTGGATAATAAACTCCAAGAGATTAGACCTTAAGATGGACTCAATTTTGAGAAATGGGCCAAGAGCTTGATAAATACAATGCTACCAGTAAAAACTCAAAGAATATTCTTTATAAACATTAAGGCAAGATGTGAAAGAAAGGATCTTAGATAAATCATTTCAAATATAGAGTCAATTGCTTTGCTTTCAATCCCCTTGAAAGGAAAAACGATTATGCTTTTTAGCTGTCAGAACAAAACTCTAGGGTAATTCATAAGGCATTATATTAACACATATAAAACAAAATGAAAAACAGCTTCACAGTATGACCTTACACTTGAACAAAATCTGGAGCAAGTGTACTGGAGGCCAGATTAATACCCAGTTTACCAAGCGAATAAATTCCACTCTGAGTCACAGTCCAGTTCTTTATTCTGCCTAAGAGGAAGTCACAGCTCTAGTTTTAAA
Source organism: Capromys pilorides (assembly GCA_004027915.1). NCBI lineage: Eukaryota > Metazoa > Chordata > Mammalia > Rodentia > Capromyidae > Capromys > Capromys pilorides. The sequence continues at coordinate 5,223 of PVKN010035327.1, read as the reverse complement.
TAAAGCACAGATATTTTAAAACAAAGTAAAGCAACTACTCCAAACAAATTAACAACTCTTTCCTTTAAGCTTGGATGCTTTTAAGGCTTCAAGAAACACAAAAGATTCACCCAGGACAGGAAAAGGCTGAAACTGCACTTGCTAAGAAGAGGATAAAGTAGCATAGGGGCGTTTATACTACCTGCGTGTATTTTAAGTACAGTATATTGAACAATATCATACACAAAAAGGAAATGTATTTACTACAGAGGAGACAGTCGGCTGAGGCTCTTCAAAAGCAGATATTTCAAAGTTTACTTTCACATGGGCTTTCACTTTTTGACCTGCTCTTGACCTGGGTGATTCCTACAGACCAGTGAGTTTAACAAGGCCTGGGATCTATTAAAGGAGTGGTAGCCTGCCTTTTACTGAGTAGCACGCTGATGGTTTAAAGTAAATGTTATGGTTTGTCACAGGAACCAATTTGGTTACCGTTTGTTCTTCCTGCCCCTGCCTGCTGATATTTTTGCAAGTGTTTTCCATTCTTTAAATTCTATAAAGAAATCTTCATGCTGTTATTTTAAACTTCAGCATCTCTTTTTCTAGCAACTCTTATTTAAAGAACAAGCTATGTGTCCAGGGCACCCTTTTGTGCACCTTGGTAGAACTTGAACTCATGCACTTACATGAAACCTGTTATCTTTTGAGCGCTAAATAATTATTATCACTCTTTGATTTGACTAGGTTTGTAAATCCTGCTAATACATTAGCCTGTGTTTGGACGTAAAAGACAATATGAGATATGCATCAATTACAACATAAAAGAAATAGAGTTTAAATGAGGTGTGTGTGTGTGTGTGTGTGTGTGTGTGTGTGTGTGTGTACCTGTGTCTATGTCCGTATGTATGGTAAAATATTGGGGTATAGGAGACAGAGATTTCCTATCTTCTTTCTGAATAATAGTTATAGGTCAATTAAATATAAACTGAATTTTTTTACTATTTTTTCTATCACCAGCTAACTTAGGATCAACTTGAGAGATAGAATTAATAACAATAACAGGTTTGTGGTAAAAAAGGATAAATAAGCAGAACTTAATTGTTCCAAGTGTGCCAAAAAATATAAGCTGTTTTGACACCAATGTAGGGGCAGATTAAACCAAGCACTGGCGTGAATGCCTTTTCCTCTGTATAGCCTTAGAAGAGAGATTCTATGTACTCTGCAAAGCCTCTGATTTATGTCTCTTTGAGTTCTTTGTTTTTATTTTCATTGTCCTTAAAAAAATAAACATCAGTTCTGTATTTCAGTGTTTTCAAGTGCTATTTCCAATAAGAATGACCAATACTCATAAATATTAGCAATGGCTTCCATCTCTGTAATGGCTAAATATTACCACATAATGGAGGAGTTAGGGAGCTAGTGGCAGCTACACACTACATTACTGTTGTGAGTAAAACAAGAATTGCCATCACAAATATAAGTATGATCAATAGCCACCACTTATTCAAGGTGAAATATATAGCAATGCTGATTTTTGCTACAGAAGTATTTTTACCTCTACTCAATACCTAAATGATAGCTATTACTTTGTGAATCACTATTATTTCTTCTGCTCATATCAATTCTTAAAACACTATGTTCAATTTTATAGGAATATCTTAAGTGTCAGAAGTTAAGAAACTTGACCAAGGCCACCGAGCTAGCTAGGTGACAGCCTGGGATTCCACCTGACCCCTGAGACTGTCAGGTGGTGTACACACAGTATCATCTTAAGAGAGCAACAGTGACAGAGAATAGCAGGATAGCACAATTTGGGAATCTGACTTAAAGCCATAAATAGATACATCTTTGCGACATCTTGTGAAATTATGCTGATCAGAAATCATCCAAAAGATTCTCTGCTAAGGACTTGTTAGGAGAATTTTAAGTTTGTTTTATAAAGTATACAAAAGTAAAGTCTTTTTAAAGTAGTATAAATTAACTAGAAGTATAAAGTCTTTTCTGTTATTTTAAAACAGGACAAGAAAAAGGAGAATACTCAGGGAAAAAAAATTGAGTGGTCTAGAAATTGTCCAGCCAACTTGTAATGGGGGTTTGGAATGGACCAGGCTCTCTGTGACCCTCTACCAGTGTAATACTAAATGACAGGGGCCCCACATGCAAGATTATGTCACATATCCCATAAATTCAAACTGATAAGAGAAAGGGATCTAGAGAAAAAGTGCAGAGTAAAGAATGTTGAGCTCTTCTTTAGAAGTTGAGGAAGTCTGTAAGGGAGAAAAGAGGCAGTGAAGTGGCTGTGACAGAAGGCTCAGCACCGGACCAAAGTGCATCACGGTGCTGAGGGATTAGTGCGCCAAGGAAGGCAGGCAGAAAGCAGGGCAGAATCAGACTAGCATGGCTCTCAAAGTCTCTGGGCATTGGAAACACTAAGGAAAAAAATTAAAAATTCTGATGCCCAAGTCATACACAGACACAAAAATTAGAATCTCTGTTGATGGGAAAGTAGAAAAGGAGAAAAAAATTACAGAAATGCAATGGTAATTTTAAAAAATAAAAACATAGATAAAAACTGATTTCAAGACATGAGTCAGGTGTTCTACACTAAAACTGAAGAAAATTAACATCAATGTGGCAATTATAAGACTTGTTTTGGTATTTTAAGGTAGGGTCTACAGGGTGTTCAGGGTCTCACTACTAGATTGGACTTGTAGTGATCCTCCTGTGTACAGCCTCCCAAGACGCACCACCACACCCAGTCTTAATTGCTGTCTCAGTGTGCCTAGGGGGTGAGGTCAACTCTGCAGGCCAGGTGATTGAACCCCTGGCCCCTGCTCCTGCTTGCAGGTTCCTTAATCAACTGAACTATTTGGCTGGCCCTATCAGACAATTCTTAAGGAATCGTATATGTTTTCATAATATACCTAATATACACTTTCTGCATGTATATTTCAAAAAGACTGAGCTGCCCTTTTTTACAGCTACCACTTACAAATACAAACCAGTATCCATTTCTTTTTTCATTTTGTTGAATTTTCTCCAGACCAGTCTTTCCCAGCAAGAGGAAGTACAGTTTATATGGAAACAAATAAAGCAATTACACCACAAGGAACCTTTTCAAAAGACATCCTAGATAATTGTAAGTCTGAACTCAAAACCTCAGTGGCCAAGGAGGAAAGCACATTAACATTACTGTCATGAAGATGTAGATACACACTAGCCAGAGCCAGTTATCTGCGTAGGACCAAAATGAGACACAGATTCCACTGAACTAAGTCATTGTGAAATGATCTCCTAGGTAAAAAAAATAAAAAAATAAAAAACTGCTAAACCTTTAATGTACTATAAGAAATTTTGGCAAAAAAATTAAAAAATAAAATCATAGCAGAAAAATACAAAAGAAAGATTTGAAAAAATATTGAGGACTAATGATTTTATGTGTTTAGCAGCACTGAGATAACAAAATAAATAATTATTTAATAAACAATTGAATAGAAAGATGATTGTTGGGTCCAGCAAGATGGTTCAGCAGTCTAAAACACCTGCTTAGGTAACCTTAGGCAACCTCAGGGACTATGGTTCAATCCCCAGCACCACATGCTGTGCCAGCCCCACCCCCTGAGCAGGTTGAGCTGGCAATAATAATAATAATAATAATAATAATAATAATAATAACAATAATGAAAGATGACTGTCTATGGTAAACACATGTAAAAATATGGATGGCCATTCATTTTCTACACACACAGTGAGAGTGATAAGGTTAAAATTTCTAAGAATAGACAACATATGAGAACATTTAATTATTTTATTCTGAAGAAAAAAATTACATGTGCCTAATATTAAAACCCAATCTGAATAAAGAATGTAAAATGAAATTCTTTTGCTTAACACATCAAATTTGGTTAAATAATTAGTATATTTTGAGACATAAAGTGCAGAAACATCTGATATGATCTGAATATTTGATTTTCCCAGAATATGTACATTGAGATCCTTTCCCCAGAATGTGGTATCAGGAGGTGGAATCTATGAGTGCATCAGAGCAAGGAGACTGGCGTGTTGCTCTCATACCACCTAAGCACAAATAAGAAGTGACATCTTCCAACCAGAAGAGAGCCCACCAATGAACCTTGCAGGGCTGGTGATCTCCAGCACCCAGAACCCCCAGCAGTCTGACATTCAGGCTCCAGCACCTTGGGAACTAAATTTCTGAGCATCCACCTTGGGACCCTTTGTGGTAGCAGCTGGAAATAAGAGAGAGCATTGCAGCTATCTTATGTTTCAATATCATTTAGAAAATGAAAAGGTTGGAAGTAGAGATCCCTGAGATATATAATAAAAGAGAAAAATCCTGAATCCATACAGAAATGCTTGATCCGTGGATTTCAGAGAGAACTGCTTTGGCAGAATGTCATGGGTAAAATTCACACAAACCAAATTATCCAAATCAGATAAACCAGAGTAGGAGCCATTCCATATCCTTATAAGGCATTATGGCTACCACAGGCATGGAAGTCACAAATTCTACGTGGGGTGGGGCTGAGAGATAGCTCAATAGAATAAGTGCTTGCCTGGCAAACACAAGGATGTGAGTTCAATCCCTGGTCCCACCAAAAAAAAAAAAAAGTTCTACATGGCGCTCATCAGAACAGACCACCCCACCCCCAAAAAACTCCTGCTTGGTCCTCTTCTCCCCAAATCCATCCATCAGTCAGCCAATCAGTCACGTTCTCACAGGCACATGCAAACTCTCATATTCTTTCTCATTGACACATAAAAGCTCTTTCTGCCCATCTGAATTCCCAATATTGAATAGAAATACACTACAAGTCTAATCTTGTCCATGAATATCATGTGAAAGATTAGGAGGTCTTAAGAAAATTGTGAGAGATTGAGACTCCCCCTAATCTGCGTTTTTACTGCCTGAGCATACAATTCTGCCAAACGATTTTCTCCCATTTGCTCCTACCTTTGCTGTCATTTCTATAAAGATTTGTGGGCCACAAACTTTACTTTTATTAGCTAAAATTAACTCAAATACTGTTCACAGATGTTTTGTAATGAAGTCATTGAAAGACAGGAAGTTTTCAGTTATATCTATATGTATATGTTTTCTACATACTATATATACCTAGTATATACATTTGGATCTTTATTATATACATTTACTAAGTTTGAGAGAAAATGTTTTGACTTGTAGTATACCGGTGAAGATATACTGATATTGGTGACAGAGAGAGA
>PVKN010035326.1:0-11656 GCA_004027915.1 Capromys pilorides | reverse complement strand
CTAAGAATAAAATATAACATGAAGACTGGATAGCAAATATATGACCAGCACTTCTAACAGTCTGAGGATAAGATATTGCACAAAGTTCTAGTATGTTGTGGATGGGGACAGAGTCCATGACGCTTATTGGTGCCCAGGTGTCATTTGTGGGATTAAGCTACTGCTGTTTTCTTGATATCCACCCTGTATACCTTGGTGTAAAGAATCATCACCCATAGGGTGCAGAAGAAGTCCATTTGTAGAATATGCTGATGGAAATATTTTGCTGCTATATATAAAAGAATAGAATAAAATAATATATAATTATTATTGGGCTTTATATTATATTTTATTATAGGGCTTTTATATAAATTAATAGATTAACTATTAATAGATTTTATAAAGTGAATCTCCCCATACCCTGCTATCTAAAAGTGACAAAAACCTGTGAATTCTAGTGATCTATTTATCTGTTTAAGTGTCTTAGACTACAGGAAGAAAAGCTTTCAGTAAATTTTGTCCCCAACTTACAGGTTCCTTAAGATATGCTGAAGACCATATCTTTATCAAAGACTGCTTTTGTATACCTCTTTTTCTCCTGTTTTTAATTGTTTGCCCTATTTGGTGGGATCTTTCCATTCTCATTCATAGAGCTGTGGCTATTTTGATCCCTCTCTAGAATATATTTTAGTAGTCTGTGTACAGTTGGCTTCATCATCATGAAATTCTTTAATTGTTCTTTGTCCTGAAAGTATTTCACTTTTCCATTGAATCTTTTTTTTTTTTTTTTTGAGACGGAGTCTTGCTATGCAGTTCAGGCTGGCCTTGAGCTCACTTTTGTAGCCCCAACTGGTCTCGAACTTGCACCAATCCTCCTGCCTCAGCCTCCCAAGTGCTGGGATTACAGGCGTGCACCACCACGCCCAACTTCCATTGAACTTGAAAGAAAATTTTGCATGGTATAGCAGTCTGGTTTGGAGTTTGTTTCCTTGTAAGATTTGTAGTACTTTGCTCCATTCTCTTCTTGACTTGATGGTTTGTAAAGAGAAATCTGCCATTATTCTGATGGTTCTTTCTTTAAATATGATGTGTTTCTTTTCTCTAGTGGCTTTTAGTATATTGTTCCTGTGCTGAATTTCTGAGATCTTGATTATTAAATGTCTGGGTATGGTTTTAATTGGGTGATGTTATTTGGAGTTCTATATGAATGTTACCCCATATTTGGGAAGTTTTCTGCTATTACTTCTGTCAATATTCTTTTTATATCGTTTGTATTGACTCCTTCTTTCTCACTGATGCCTATTAGTCATACACTGTTCATCTTTGCATTGTCTTGCAGATGTTGAATCATTTTTTCCTGAATCCTAGTTGTTTTTAAGAGATCTTTTCTTATCTCTTCACTAGCTGCAATGGTGTCTTCAAGGTCTGAAAGTCTATTTTCACTTTCATTGAAATGGTTTTGCCAGCTTGAGATTGAGGTTTTAAGTTCCTATATAGCACTTCGAATCTGCTTCATGCATTTTATTTCTTTCCTATATTGCTCATTTAAGGATTCCATAATTTTTCTATTCTCCTCTATTTTTTATCACTGCCTTCTTTAGAAGCACTTATTACTTCTTTCATTATAGGTGTCATTTCTTTTTTACTTCAGAAGTTATTTCTGATCTGATTTCCTCTCTGCCTTTCTGCAGTTGTTTCTTTCCTTAGATGCTACTATTTCAGAGATTTCAGTAATGTGATGTCCAATGTCTTCTATTGTCTCCTGCATTTGTTCTGGGTGAGTTCAGGTCCTGAGACTGCATTTTGCTCCTTCTCTTTGTCATTTCGTATAGCGCTGTCTTCTGATCTTTGGTGTAGAGCCTTGGTAGAGTTTTTACCTTAGCTCCAGGTCTGGATCTACCAAATCAAATTGGTCCAGTTGGGTGTGGCTTGAGTCTGGCTGCTGTGTGCCACTTCTTCCTGCTACAGCTCTGGAGGTGGACTTGCTGTGTCACTCTGGCAAAATGTTCTGCTCCTGGATCAGCTGAGTGGGTCTTGCCTCTAGCCACTTTGTAGGGAGTTTTGCCATAGGGTTCCACACCAGGCATATCTGTTGGATGAAGTTCCACTCACATGCCAGCCCCAAGTGCTGGGGCCAATGAGTTTCTGTTGGGCCCTGGGCAGTCTCTGAAGAAGACTTTTTAAACTAACAGAAATTGATCATTTTTTTCTGTAAAGCTGTCTTCTATAAGCTGTAGAAACTGTTTATGATTATAGCTAGTTGGTATCTCAACAAGGCTGTAAGGACTCTTGAAAAATCCCATCAACATCATCAAAATGGTGAATAATATTGGGGCCTACTGTCTGTAAACAGGTCAAATGATTAAGTTTTTAACATAAGAAAAGTGTTAATGAGGAGTATTATTAGAATTTATAAACCTTAGCTCACACGAATGGGACACTATTTTCAAAACATACTCTTTTATTTGCTTGTAAAATTTTAGTAAAAAATAAGCATAATTTTCATTTGAAAATAAGTGGCAATAAACAGCAGGAATGGTTGGCAAATACACTTTTGAAATTAATCTTAATATAATGGGGGAGATTCTCTTGCAATTTATGAGAAGGGCCTTTAAGAGAATAACTTATTAATTAAATATAATATGGAGAACAATAAGCTCAAGACAGATTTTTAATTCAAGCTACTGAGACTTCTAAGTCTCAAAGAATATTTACGGTTTGGTGGTACACACTTGTAATGCCTGCTACACAGTGGTGAGAGCAGAAGAATCTTGAATTTTCAGCCTCCTCAGCAAAGACTCTATTTGCAATTTGACAATGAAAAGGGCTGGAGGTGTAGGTTAATGGTAGAGTGCCTGCCTACCATACAGAGGCCTTAGTTCAGTCCCCATTGTCACCACAAAACAAGCCCATGTGTTGTTGAGGTATATATAATGAGCTCTGAGCTGTGTACATAACGAATTGCTAGTACAAAATAGAGGATGATATTTTTCAGCAAGGCATTGACATCAGCATCCCCATGGTCAATGTTATAATCAAACCTTAGAAGCTGAAAACAAATGCCATATGAAATAAAATGAACTCCCGTGTTCTTTTAACTCTAACTGCATTGTATGAGAATCCTTCATCTACTACCTAATTACTATTTTAGGACTAATCTTTAATCATAAGATTACATCTTCCATAACTCCACTTGATCAAAATGAAAACAACCTTTGCTGTTTAAACTCATTACCACACTAAAAGAACCAAGCTTTCCCTTATTAGAGAAATGGAAAAATGAAACCCTAAGTGTGCTAAATAGATGACTTTACCACAGGAACACTACACATATGTTCGCTGTTCTGGTTCCCATTAAGAAACACAATGTTCATGGTCTTTGTACTCATAAAGGGACCTGTGAGTTTAAACAAAGACAGATAAAAAAATATGTTTTTTCCTAACTGGTCCTCAAATACTTTTTCTAAATATCATGTTGACTATCTCAAACTAGCAAACTATCGTACAAATTAGGCTGAGATATTGAGTCAGAGCTAAATATTACAGCATTATCTTGTGGTCAATACTGTCATTAGCTATAACATTTATGTGATGCCAATTTCTGTTTTGTAAGAATCTTACAGGTAGGACTTATTTATCAAAATCAATGAAAAAAATTTGTATGTATTTAGTAGAGGGGCTACAGGGTCTTAGTACAAAGATTGGACTCATCGTGATTCTCATGTTTTCAGCCTCCCAAGCACTGGGATTACAGGCATGTGCCACCATGCTCAGTGTCAGTCACATCTCAGCATGCCCCCAGGGCGGAGCCAGCACAGCATGCCGAGGATCAAACCGCTGTTCCTGTGTCTGCCTCAGGAGAGCTTTAGTCCACTGAGCTATCTGGCCGGCCAAAATAAATGAAAATTGATATGGCTTCGGTAAGTGCAAAGCCTACCTGAGAAATAGAAGCAAAGGCAGCACAAAGAAACAGTATGAGATGTGATTTAAAAATATATGTGGTTCATTTTTAAATTTTTAAAATCAACTACACTAAAAAACACCATTAATCACTTCCAAAATATTGTTAACACAAGACTCCCATTGCTCTTTCCACATTCTATAGTGGTTCTGGAAGTACTTTTTTTGTCAGTGTCTTGATGAGGTGTGATCAAAATTAGGGTGAGTTCTGGGGCTGTCCGAAAGAAAGGCAGTCTCATAACATGATTATAGCCCCACGTGACTTCTGACTCTTTCTCAGAATTAAAATGATCATCAAAAGCAAATGTTTTGAGTTAATTCAGGTTATTGAGTCACCCACAACAGCACCTACAGAAGAGGATTTATGAACTGCTTCATAAAATGGCAAACATGGCCAGGTGTGGTGGCACATGCCTGCAATCCCAGAACTCAGGAGGCTGAGGCAGGAGGATTGCTGTGAGTTCAAGGCCATCCTGCATTACACGGAGAGAAAAGAAAATAGCAAGAATAATGGGATAAATGTGTTTCAAGAAGAGAGTATGTAGAGGTCGATTAATGACAATGTATGTTTTACTATAATATGTTTTAAAATAATAATAAGTTGGTTACTTTTTTGAAAAATCACACTACATGTACATCCATCTAATCCAAAGAGAGAGAACACATAAAGACAACCAGTCAAGAAGTAAAGAGCTAGGAAGCTGAGAAAGATGGTGGACAAGCTAGCATGACGTAAGACAGAGAAAACAACCCAAAGCTCACACAAATTTACACACATAAAGATAAGAACTCTGGAAGATGTCAGAAACATTAACCATAAAGAAAGAGGTTGCTGATCTTAAGATATTGATCTAGTTGGAAAGACACATACCATGGAAAGCTAAATAACAACACAGGACAATAATTCAAGTGGTGTTGTATGGCAATGTATGACTGATTAAATACCTAATTGTTAGAATAAAATTCAAAGTAGAAAAGAGCTCTGAGCTTGGTTTTTGATGGATGAGAAGAGTTCAAAAGAGGAAAACAAATATAAGGACTAACAATGAAAGAAGAAGGGATTGTGAATATATCTGACCTATTATGGGAAAACAAACTCACCAGAGGGGTATATTAATTACATTTTCCTGTATGGTGCTTTTCTATCTTGAGCCTGACAGACCTAGAGAGAGACTGCCCTTCTCAGGTGCAGCTACTTTCAGCAATAGTAAGCAATTTAATTGTGAGAATGCCTTTGATGTGCAAACTGCTTCCTTTTCTTTTTTTTTTTTTTAATGTGAATCCCCACATCCCTTGTCCTAAATCCTCTTAAAGTCAGGTACTGGACAACCAGGGAACACCCTTTGTTACAAAGCCTGGCAACATTATCCAAGCCACCCTACATTACATGTGCTCCACTCCTTACCCTGCCCTACTTGTTCCTTGTGAGAAACCACAATAAAGCCTTAGCTCATGCATTTCCCTTGTTCTTGGAAGTCTTCTGACTGACTCTTGTGGAACAGGATCTCCTCTCCCCTTGAGCTGTCAGTCACAGCTTTTTATTTTTGTTGTTTCATGGTGGGATCTTGCTATGTGTGTTGCCCAGCTGGCCTCAAGTTGGTGGATTCAAATGATCATCTTGCCTCAGCCTTCAGAATAATAGACTACAAGCTATTTTGTGACCCTTGACCTCTCCGTAGCTAAATAAGAGCAAAATCCAGCTGGGCATGGTGGTCTATCATCTCACCAGCTCAGGAAACTGAAGGAGAAGAACTAGAAGTTCAAGTTTAGATTGGGCAACTCAGTGAGAACCTGTCTCAAATTAAAAGTTTTGAAAAGGACTGCGGGAGCTAAGGAGATAGCTGGTCAGGCTAAGCGCCTCCTGGCAAGTGCAAGCAGGCACAAGGACATGGGTTCTACCCCTGGTACTACACACTGTGTGAGCCCTGAAACTCTGGAGGGGTTGTGCCAGCCACCAAAACCCTGTGTGGTGGTGCATGCCTGCAATCCCAGTGCTAGGTAGGCTGAGACAGGAAAATCATTACGAGTCTAGCTGGGTAGTGAAATCATGTATCAAATAAATAAATAAATGATTTTTTAAAATGAAGGAAAGAAAGAAAAAAAAAAGAAAGAAAGAAAGAAAGAAAGAAAGAAAGAAAGAAAGAAAGAAAGAAAGAAAGAAAAAGAAAGAAAGAAAGACAGACCGTGGACAGAGCTTTGTGGTAGAGCTCTTGCTTTGCAAGACACTGGGTTTAATCTCCAGTACTGTGAAGAACAAAACTCAACAGAAATCCTGGCATGCTTTAAAACATGGTTTGTACAGAACATAGTTCTTCAAGTGTAGTCCAAGAATGCTGGGGTGCCTGAGGCCCTCCAGGGAGTTTGTGAAATCAAACTCCTGAACAAGTACAAGATGCTCTCAGAATGTAAAACAGCCACAGATTTTAAAGCAGCAGCATAAAGAGACCATTCCTATGGTCTCAAGTTCTTTACAGCAGCTAATCTTGGATATACGCAGTTTTTCAAACTGCGTATATCCAAGATTAGTATTGTTATGATAGAGGAATATCTATGGTTATCTATGAAGCTTTTAAAATACTTCTCCCTTTTCCAGCTACTTATCTGCAAGAGGGCAGATTTTCTTCAGCCAAAATAACATGTTTGCAACATATTAAATGCAAAAGTGGATATAAGAATGCAGCCGTCCTATGTTAAGCCAGAAAGAACAGAGATTCTCAAAAATAGAAAAATGACACTTTTTCTCTCTAAAATGAGTTCAGAAAATATGTTTATTATTTACAAAACTATTTATAACATAGCATGCTTGTCTTTTAAATAAATTTGTAAAGGGCTGCCAGATAGCTCAGTGGATTAAAGTACCTGTTTAGGCAAATGATCTGTGTAGTGAGATCCTGTAAACTCTGTACTAAATACAAATAAATAAATAAGAATCTACAAAGCTTTTTTCCTTTTTGAGACAAGTTTTCACTATGCAGTTCAGGCTGGTATTGAATTCACTTTGTAGCCCAGGCTGACCTCCAATTCACAGTAATCCTCCTGCCTCAACCTCCTAAGTGCTAGGATTATAGGTGTGTACCACTATTCCTGGAAAATCTGAGAATTAATAAGTCTTTTCTACACTTTTCAGTTTTAATTTCGAATATCACAAGTGTCTGTTATTCTTCTCTCATTGCTGGAACAAAATACTCAACACCCAAAGTGAAGGAAAAAAATGTTTGTTTAGCTCACAGTTAGTGGAAGTTTCAGTCCACACTCAGCTGGCTCCAAGGCAGAGTGCAATATGACACAGAGCAGCCATTCATGGAGGTGGCAAAGAACAAAGAGCAAAGGGAGGAGCAGCAGCTGTGGCTGCTAGTGAGCCTCTCTCCCCTCCTTTCATTGTAATTTTTATTTTATTTTATTGTTGTATTTTATTTTATCTTATTTTATTTTTGTGGTACCAGGGATTGAATTCAGAACCCTGCACTTGCCAGGCAAGTGCTTATTCTACTGAGCTATCTCCTTGACCGCATCCCTTACTTACATTGTAATGGCAGATTACCCATCCCAGGGTCAGGGTATAGCACTCAAACCCACAATGATATATCACAAACTCCAGCAGCTGCCCCGTGACTTCATGAGTTTTTTGGGGGGACAACTAGATATAAAGTATAATAAGTATCAGTAGAAGAAACGCTAAAACGAAAGTTCTTTGGAGGCCTTAATAGTTCTTTTTTATTTTAGATTTTTTAATGTATTTTAGTACAGGGTCTACAGGGTCACACTAAGTACAGCAGACTTGAGGTGATTCCCCTGTTTTCAGTCTCTCAATCACTGGGACTATAGGAACATGCCACCACGCCCAATCTCAATTGTCCTCTCAGTGTGCCCCAGGAGCAGGGCCAGCACGGCATGCCTAGAATTGAACCCCAACCACTGCGCTCTGCCTAAGCAGGCATGTTAGTCTGCTGAGCTATCTGGCCAGCCTCTTAATAGTTCTGAAGAACAAAAAGAATTCCTGAGACTAAAATGTTGAAAACAGCTAGTATGAAAGAAGAGCAACAGATAAGAATGGAAAAATAATGGAGAGCCAAGCTGTGAAACAACTTGTATTGGAGACAAATCAGGAATTTTTATCATGGAAGTGAAAGTGTTGAGAAGAAATCTAATAGGATGAATTTTTTTTTTTTATGAAGAAAATTATAGGGTATGTGTGATGGAGTAGGATCTTTAGGAAGAGCTGTGTGTCAGTTAGGTTTTGGTGGAGAACAGTGTCTGAGGCAGAGAAGAAAGTAGTCCAGCAAGCTGATGGACATCTGTGAACACAGGTAACCAAAACTTGGGTATGGATCAGAGTAAGAAAATGAAAATAGACATGCTTCCTGAAAGGGTCTAAGAACTCCTATGTGTCCACTACTCTGCAAAGCACTCAGTATAGCTTATCTTCTCAGCAAGTCTAATAGCTTACTTTTTGTCTTATTACTCTTCTCTCATTGCTGGGACAAATACCAGATCCTCAGTCTTAGGGAAGGAAAGGTTTATTTAGCTCACAGTTACTAGAAGTTTCATAGTTTAAAGCAGCCTGAATTACACAGCAAGACCTTGAGATAGCGCCAACCTGCGCCGCAGGGTCTGAAAGAGAGGCTGGTGCACCGCTGTGTCCAGGATGATCTGCTCCATACTTTCAAGAGAGGCCACTAGGCCTGGGGCGGGGGGAGGGGGAGGGAGGTGAGTGCTGTCGGTGGGTGGGTTTGTGCCCATTGGCCCCACCCCTCAAGCCCCGCCCTGGTCCTCTGGCCCTTTGAGCTACCCGCTGCTCCTCAAGCCCTATGATTTACAAGAAGCTTTGGGAGGACAACTAGATACAAAGCATAACACTTTCCTAAAACAATATTTTTATTTATTTTAAGGAGAAAAAAAGATAAAATAGCGATGAAACAGTTTCAAAACAAATTAGTAGGATAGTTACAATAATTAACACAATGCATATTATTGTCTTCATAGTAGTTATTCAGAGGACAAGGTGCAGACCTGATATGTTGTCTAAACAATATTAGTACAAACTTTTATTTTCAATGCACTAAGAGAAAGCAGCTGTATGTCTATGCTACCTCTCTTGCATGTACATATATATATATATTTTTTGTATAAGCTGCATTTTATTTATTTACTTACTTTTACTTATTTAGAGACAAAGTCTTGGCTATGTAGTGCTGGCTGGCCTTGAACTCACTGCGTGGCTGAGGCTGGCCTCTAAGTCATGGTAACACTCCTGCCTTGGCCTCGGAGGGCTGGAATTACATGGACGCATCAGCACACCCAGTTAATAAACTGTGTTTAAAAAAATATTTTTATTTATTTGGGCCTCACTACACAGCTTGGACTCAGCAATCCTTCTGTCGTAGCCTCCCCAGTGCTGGGATTAAAGGTATACTGCACCATGCCTGGTTTTGGTGGCTGGCACAGCATGCCCAGGGTTCTGGGGCCAGCACAGTATGCAGTACCAGGGACTGAACTCAGGTTCTTGTACTTACCAGGCAGGTGCTTAGACTGCTAAACTACCTCTCCAGCCCAAATAAATTGCATTTTAAAGATGAGATACTAAAGTGAGGAAGTGGCTGAAGTTGGAGACCAGTCATATAGGTGAGGCTGGAGCAAGGCCAGTCCAGAAAATAAAGAGTGCCTGAGGCAGGACAAGTGAACAAGCTGCTCCAGCTCAGAGAATGTCAGGTGCCCTAGACAAGCCAGGCTAACAGGTTGCTAAGCAGAGTGGTGTCATGTGACATCAACCTGCCAAGAATATAAATAAATGCACTGTAGTTGTTGAGCGGCTGCTTTTCTCTCATCCAGAGAGAGGCTCTACCTGACCTCAGTTTTCTGTTTTCTGACTCTTACCTTTATTTCTTCATCTTCCACTGTCCTTCACTATAAGCAGTGTGAGAGCTGCGCCGAATGTGGCACTAAAGCAAAAGAAGCTCATGGAAGACAACAAATAAAGGTTAAAAGGTAGATTTAAACATGAGAGTGTGGGGTTGGGGACATAGCTTGGTGGTCTAACAAATGCCCAGAAAATGCAAGGACTAAGGTTTGATTCCCCAGCACTGCATGCCATGCTACCCTGGAACCCTGGGTGCACTGTGCCAGCCACCCAAAACAGGCACGTTGATGCACACCTGCAATCTCTGTGCTGGGAGGCTGAGACAGGAAGATCACTACAAGTCTGAGCTGTGGGGCAAGACCCTGTACCAAATAAATAAAAAAAAAAAAAACTTAAACAATAACAACAACAACTAAAATAAACTATGAGAGTGTTACTACATAGTCTTAATAGAAGAGTGAGAGCCACATAATGCAGGAATTATTTGAGGCACTGGTTGAGCTCCACAGTTGCCTTAATAGTCCACTCTAGTTACCTTTCTGGAAAATGAGATATTCTTGTGTAATAACAAAAGGTACAGTAGATGCTCTTCTAAGGTAATAATGTAAAATTTGACAATGTAGTTTTCTACAACTTAGGTGCAATGAAGAAACCCAAACCATCCCAGACTCTGGGAACACAGGCTGCCACTGGTTCATAGTCACATGCTTTACAAGGGAAGAGGTACCACCCTTGGTCCACAGGAGATGACTAGGAGACTTAGGTGGACACAGGTGATGGCCCATGGCCAGCAAGTTACAGGCAGGTGTACCCTTGTGCTGTGCTCCAGTGTGCTCTTGCAGCCACACTGAGAGGAAGCCTCGCTGTTTTCTAAAACCACATTCAGCCTGTCTCTTCCCTACCTTCACTCCCTGAGACTTTTAGGAAAACAGTCTCTCCTTAAACCCATGGTATGTGAATCTTTGTGTCAGGCTCTGCTTCTAGAAAGGTAACTGATACAACGGGGACATTGATTTTAAAATACCTTTTGAATTCCATTCTTTTTGTGGTGCCCATCATTATGTCTGTCTCTGAGATGGGTTTATCATGTGGTCCTCATGAATTTCACTTTTGTGTCATCCAGCAGCTTGAAAAACTCATTCATGTTAATACATGAGATGGAAGTTTTAATTTCCTTCTAAATCACAACACCAATTAAAATATTTAAAGCTTTTTTGATTTTTTTTTTGAGATAGAAGTCTCACAGTGACCCTTATGCCTCAGCTTTCCAAGTGCTGGGATTACTTGCATGTGTCATCAATGCCTGGCCCTAGAACTTTTTTCTTCTTCAAATTATTGTGGTCACTCTCATCTGCCTCTTAACAGTAAAGAATCAATTTGAGGGCAGTGATGTCCATGTTTTACTGATCTTTTATTCCCCCAGCATCTAGTATGGTGTTCTGTTCTTATGAAGTGTATAGTACATGTGTTAAATAAGAAGGAAATCTCATAATCTACTAAATCATTTTTCTATGATTTTAAAAACAATTTTAAGAGTCGTTTTAGGTTTGAGAAAAATTTAACAAGATCTCAGATTAACTTTTTTCCACATTAAGCTTTGGGATTAAGTTTCCACCATGTCTTTTCATGTTCTGATAGTTCATTTTGTTGTGCCATGCTATCTAAACTGAACAATACCATCCAAAGGCTTCCATGTAGTTATTGCCTTTCGTGTACATAAGTCTCACACAGGGAAGGTTGACAAAAATGCAATTTGAAAGATTTCTTCACTTCTACCCTGCTTACCCTGGCTTTGCTACTGGAGAGCTGAGATAAGGTTATGAATATGCATTTTTAGCAAAACCACGGAAGATGTCGTAC